>JABXWE010028994.1:0-14326 GCA_014611495.1 Limonius californicus | reverse complement strand
AATTAGAATATGCAAACTTTTAATAGAAAAACTTGATGAAAATTAATAATTTTCAAAAGAAAAAACGGGCAGGTTTGTAGTAGTCGAGCAAGATTTGATTTACCTGCACCATGCGTTTACAAGTAAATGAACCTTTTTATGTTTCCTAAAAAAATGACATAGGGCAGCAGCTATGGCATTACCGGATCGAAGCTATTGAAGAATGATTTCTCTAAAGGTCCGGAATCGGATAGTCACAAGCGATAGGATAATAAGGACTGAACCGGTTGTGATACTGCGGTACGGAAACTAACGGGAAACTACCGTACATACTCCCCAGAAAATCAGCATCAATGATGATAGCCAATATCCGCTAGCGGATGTGGCACCCAGAAGAAGAAGAAGAAGAGAATTTTGTTTTTGTAATCGATCAGTAAAGGTTTCTGTCTCCCATTTTTTTGCCACGTGGTTCTTCTCATACGTGAGGGAGAAGCATGTAGGACCTACTATTTAACGTAGAATTTGATCAATATAAATATAGAGAAGGTTTAGCGCCTACAGTTAAATTATGGAATTTCTATATGACACGCTGCAATGCTATATTCTTATTATGGTGTCAGTGCTAGTAATGTGTGGCAGCAAAACAAGAGGCTTAAGACATTTACTAAGAAACCTAACGCTCTACCAACTATGTTACTCAGTGGCAGCTACTATTATCAAAAATAAAGGAAAACTTTGTTTGGAGTTTCCCAAATCGGTCTGCCTATTTGTATCTTTTCTTCGGGTGCCTTATCTATTACGTATTATTTTCTCTCCTATACTTTTCTCTTCTTCTTATTCTTCATCGATGCTATGTCTGTGTTCCGCGTATTAAAGTACCACAGCCATAGGGGACCTACAACTTAACGTGTGTTTCGAACCACGGGAAGTGGAAACACTTCTACGGAGAACGGCTGTAAATAAATCTTTAGCCCACTTCTACCCTTCTCTTAGGTTTCACATAATCACAATAAATGAAATATAGTACAACTTCAAATTGTATGTTTATAGTTTTAAAGTGCCATTCTCAACATTTTTGGCATATTTACACTTCCATAGATGGTATTTGTGTACACCTATCAAAGAAAGAAAAAAATTAATTTCAAAAACTTTGGAAGTACTCCAGGTTTCTGATCGCTTAATTCTCAAAAAAAAAGTATTAAGACCATAATTCTATACAATAAAGACTAAATTTTGAATTTAGAGCGTTTAGTAATAAATTATTCAATTGGTATTAGGCCTCTTCATAATATAGAAGAATTGAAACTGCTTAACTATGAATTGTTGTTTCAGATAGTTATAAAACTTAGTGAACTTTTTTTATTAATCCCCTTAATTCTATAGTTTCTCAAAATCTAAGTAGCCATTTTCCTGATGTTACTGTGTTTGCGCATGCAAATAAATTTTGGACCAAATTATTGCATTCAAACGTATTTTCTGCTATATATTTCGACTAAATAAAGCAAATTCTACCACAGAATAAGAATCGTCAGGGAAATCGACGTGTAGTATACTGGATATGAGATAAAATTTACTAATTACTCATTTCTTAACTGTTGGTAATTACTGCATTCAAAATGTATTTTCTGCAATATATTTCGACTAAATAGAGCAAATGCTACCGTAGAATAACATCTGTCAACGATCTCGACATGTGGTGTTTGAAATTATTGCATTCAAACGTATCTCCAGTTATTTTGAAGAAATGAAACAAATGGTAGCGTAGAATAAGAACCTTCAACGAATGTTGGAAATTATTGCATTCAAACATATTTTCACCTATATATTTCGACGAAATGAAGCAAATGCTACCGTAGAATTAGAACCGTTCAATGAATTCGACGTGTGGTGCACCGGAAATGAAATAAAATTTGCTAATTCGTTCATTTCTAAACTGTTGGAAATTATTGCAGACAAACTGCTATATATTTGACTAAATAAATTTAACGCTACCGTAGAAGAAGAACAGTCAACGAATTTGACTTGTGGTGCACTGGAAGGTAGATAAAATTTGTTAACTATTGGAAATTGTTGCATTCAAACGTACTTTCCGCTACATATTTCGACTAAACAGAGCAAATTCTATCGTAGAATAAGTACCGTCAAGGAACTCGACGTGTGGTACACTGGCAATTAGCTGATATATTGGGTAAAACCCATAACATAAAATTGTAGGTCCTCATGGAGAACTACAATCTATGTTCTGTTAAATTATATGTTCATTGTAGGAGCGTATCATTTCTTTCGCATTTCGTTTTACGTTATAAATAATGTTTATTGATCTATATCGAGAGTTGTTGCCCTGTTCGGAGCTCATGTGACCGCATTATGAATCGCCGTAGTTATACAACTAGCACTGATGTTAATTTTAATGAATATTATTTAGAAATTGGGTTCAGGTATTTTATTCCTTAAAATGCATTATCAATCCCTTCAAAAGAGATAATTCTTATAGTAACGATATTTTACGAATCCACCTGCGCACAATTTACCTAAAATACCTCGGGTAAGTAAACTGTCCATATCCAGTAGGGAAAATGTGGGTTTTCTGTTAAGCAATTTTATATATACATAATATATTAATGTTCAGAATATATAAAACCTAAACAATTCAGATTAGGTTGTTCAATAACAAAAATTCAAATAAACGCAGAAAGACAAATATGTACAGTGTGTTAAATTACTTAAAAAGATTTTCCTCGACAACGGATCTTTTTTTTTGTTATCTTTGACTTCGCTGCTTGTGTTTTTGTATACAGGGTGATTCATAACGTATCTTTAATTCATCATTAATATATTGGGTTTTGGTCAAAAGTTTATAAAGAAGAAAACTTTTTGGTCCCCTCTAGCTACTATTTTAGTCTTTTCCGTACGCTATGAATCACCCTGTGTATAATTTTAAAGAAAATATTAAATAAACCTTGCAGCTTAGACCACGGGTTCAGCAAATGTATTATTAGGAAACATTCTGTTTTTTGTATTTTTTCTCAGTTTATTGTTATTCAGGTAATTGATTTCCTAAATCAATATTTGTGAATAAGGTACGGAACATGTATGTACAATATTATATAAATTTGCTTGTTTTCCTAATTACTAAAGAACTGATAATCAATTTGATTTATATTTCTCCAATTGCAAAGTAATCTTTTTCGAATGTTCGGCTCTAAATCTTCGTGCAAATAAAAGAACCTTCCGAATCACATTCCTCTCATGGCGAGTATAGAAGAGGAGGTATTACCTATATAGCGCCAATATAAAACCAATTTATTTCTTTCAACAAAAGGTGTTTTCTGTTCGCGAGATCCGCTTCATTTTTCTTCCTCATAAAGGAGAATCACTTATTGGTGTCGATATAATAGAGAGAAATTTTGATAGCAACTCTGCCGCAGAAATAACAAAAAGAAGAAGCGCAAACTCTATTGGCGCGTGTTCTTAGAAAATTTGTAACCGGATGATGTATGGAAACCCGTCTATAGATTCTGCTCCCTCGAGCTCGCTTTTGACGTTTAAAGTTACAATTTCTCATGTTTACATAAGAGAGCACTAACAATTTATTCAACGAAATTATGCATGTATGAATGTAAATACGAGAAAATTGGAATTTGATAGGGAAAACGGTGTATTTAAATTTATATCGAGAGGCGTTGATAATTTTGTATACAGACGACTTAGCGTTTTAGCACTTTGGACGTTAAACTTCCGTGGAATAAATTAGAGCACAAAAATCGAAAACAGTGAACGTGAGATATTTAACAATTAATCCTCTTGGTAGGTAGTCAAGGTTTCCCTAGAATGGCTTTATAATATTTAAGGTATAAGGTATTAAATCTTGGAAACTACTCGCAGAGGTATAATTTCTTTCTTGCAAACAAAGTTCATAGGCTTTTTACTTTTCCATACTACTATGGGAAGGCTTTGTGATCGTGAAACTTTTCTTTATTAGATTTTAACGGATTGTTATGACATTTAGAATGGCAAACAGCAAAGTGAAATTGCACAAGTTTTTTGATATTATTTCTTTCACAAAAGCTACCGCAAACTTTTAAAATAGAGGAGTTATAAATGTCCTTTATACAAATCTAACGATTGTTTAAATTAATTATTCAAATGGCGCGCTTGCAAATTCGTCAAAATTTTCAAATATTTTTAAGAAACGACCAAGCATTAAAATCATATCGTAAACGCAAATAAAATGTTTTCGTAAACAAATCTGTGAATTTTATTAAAGGGCTGGAAGGTCTACAAACCCGTGTTCCATTTATTACAGAACCTTATCAATGAAGCGTTGTACATATGTTGACAAATTTTTCGGTTTAGGTTTAATCAGTCTTGTAGTAGCAGTAAAAATATGTAAGTTATACCAGAATTTATGCAAACTCCAGCATAAGTTTGCACCTAACATTGTTTCAATAGTCCAGTAGTGCTAACTCAAAACTAAAGAAAATAATTAATAGTTTCTAATATGGAAACTGATTTACATACGGATCATTCTTGAAAGTATAACCACGCCTATTTTTTACTATTTTTGTTGTATCAATAAATCAAGAAAATACAGTAAGACTGGAATATAATGACGATATAGGCACTGGAGATTCCTATAAATTATCAGAAGCAGTTATTGATTTATGGGGCTAAGTTAGATTTTTAGAAGCTACTTCTAAATCGCAACGTTTGATGCACCATGTATAGAGATTCTAAGTTGAGGATTTCGGTTGATTGCAGTGTAACTTAATTGCATAAACTTTAAAGCATCGAAACAGCCTAAATGTTCTAAAGTCTCTTGTCAATAAATACAACAATATTGAAGGCATCTTCTTTGCACCTGCGTTCATTCTTATTCATTAATTGTTAATAGGCATTAAAAGTAATCATAATTTACTAGTTTAAACATTGACATTTATCCACATAATATGGAACTTTTACAACGCTTTGAATATGGTCACTTCGAAAGTTACTTACCGCTACAAAGTGTTCGGAAAGTTCTTTTTTACTTCGTGGAATGTTATTTTCCCATTTTCTAAGAACGGAGATCTACAGCAATTGCAAACTTTGTTTATTTATTGTGAAATTTTACCCGAAATACACGTATGATATCTCTACAAACAAAAAAAAACTTTAAACAATTGTCAGGGTATGTGTGAATCTGTAACGATTCATATTGCGCAAACTACTACTCCCATATTAATTAAATTTGATACGAGTTGGAAATAGAACTCAGACATCATGTACTGTTTTATCGCACAATGTCTTTAGAACAGTTTTGTTGAGGGAATCTGCTAGGGTGATTATTATTGTCTAACTAGATACCTCTAATTAAGACAAATACGTGCAAATTGATCGTCAGTCTCCTTCTGTGTTCAAAAAGTGATTGAAGCTATAAACACATCCCTTAATACGTCTTATAGTATGCGGGAAGCCAACAAGTTGTTATTCGTAAATACTGAAAAAGTAGTTCGTTGATTCGAAATTAAAACGATAGCAATGTAGGGCGACACGCGACAACTGCACGACGACGGTCAACTAGGCGACGGACAACTGAGCGATGGTCAAGTGAGCGATGGTCAAGTGAGCGATACCCAATTGGTCGATGGTTAACTGGGCGACCGTCATCTGAGCGACAGAAACGTAACAATAATTAATAGGAAATAATAATAATAAAATTTTTAAAAAAGTCTTTCCTTGCTTTCTTATATGACCTTACACATCAATCGCAAGATATTTTAACTTTTATTAATTAAACAATTAAAGATAGTTGTTTTTTATTACATAGTTTCCAATTTTTGTGCCAACGTGACGGTTGCGTCGTGCAAAGATCAATTGTAAGTAAATAAAAGGTATGCATTGCAAATTTATAATGTTAGTCATATACTAATATATTTTTTGGGACTATTGTTTCTTTAGTACTTTATTAATTTATATTTATATATAAACTAGAAAAACAAATTGTACATATAACATCTACATTAATATAAATAAATCTTACACTATTGATTCACAGGTTTATAAACGCGGGAAACTTTTGGACCCGAGAAGACAAGCATGTTTTTTAACGTTTTTCGGTGCGCTGAATTCGAATCCATAGTCAGTTTTTCAAGATTGTCTCTACGTTTCGAGAAACAATGTATCAAATCTTGGCCAAGATCAAACACAATGGAAAATATGTGGCGATTTAAAGGTTCGGAACTATAAGAACATCAATTGTTATTAAATCTAAAACATTTATTGATTTACGTATTATTAAACAGGTGATTGGTCTCCTGATTGGGATGCAATCGGGATTCACAAAACAGTGCTACTGTCTCTGTCTCTAGGATAGTCGTGCAACTGAGCATTATGTGAGAAAACATTGGCCAAGTCGTTGCAATTTTGAGCCCGGGAAAGGGCTTGTTGACCCAAAAACTACCACCTCTACACTTCAAACTTGGCCTTATAAAGAACTTCGCCCAATATTTAACCGAGCTCTTTTACAAAAATTCATACGCGAAAATGAAAGAAGGTGTATTTGTTGAACCTGATATTAGGAAGCTGATAGACGACCAACAACTTTCCAAAGTGTTTAAAGGCCGACGAAGCAGCAGCATGGGCAACTTTTAAAAGTGTTGTTCACAACTTTCTCGGTAAACGAAAATCCCCCGGATTTCAAGCAAATAATCGCCAATTTTTGAAAAATTATATCGAGCTCGAATGTCTTTAAAGATTCATTTTCTGCATTCCCAATTGCTAATTTAGGTGACATCAGAGACGAGCAAGGAGAACGGCTACACTAAGATTTGATGAGAAGCGAGAGATTTAGGGACGAGGGCGTGATGAACGACTACTGCTGCGTGAAACGAACTCCCAACAATACAAACGACTCAGTTCTACTGTACTTCACTTCTGATATGTCACTTTTTTTTTAATAAAATGGTCATAAATGGTAGAAAATCGTAAAACATTGTTATATCGATTATTTCGAAAACTAGAGTCAATCAAGAAAAACGGATTTGGATTCAGCGTCGGAAATTACCTTGGAAACACCTCCTGGTTGCTCGGGTCCAAAACCGTGTATACTTGTGTTATCTGTCAAGTGAAACAAAATCCTAAGTACAATTAATATTATAAATATTTTATTTGTGTCCCAAGAATTGAAAAATAGTTAATATTTCTTGTTTATATTCTTTAGAAATGGATAATTCAAGAATATTAAGTCAGAGAGACAAGGAAAGTGTAAATATGTTAATTAATTACAAGATAATATTAATAAATCAATTAAAAAACTATATATATTGTGATGATTTTTGATTCATAGCTCGGTTAATTACATTTTTTTAAAGGATACTCGTACATTTGGATGATATCTTGCAATTCCGTTCCATTAGGGTCAATAATAAAGGGCAGACCAAGACGCAGATAACTTCTTGCTTGGTCTGAAACACTGCCAAGTTCGAATTTTGCAAAAAACCTGTCACAAAGAGAAAGGATTATAAAACAATACTAATTTAAAAGATTCTATATAAAATAAATAGTATAGAAAGATATTAGAACATGCCTTGAGCTTGGATATAAGCTTAGCTCTGGATTTTGTTAATTCACATGGGAGTACGCTACATTAATCGGAACATTTAGTGAAAATGTGTTGTTGACAGCCGTGAAGTGGAGAAATAACACGTTAACAGAATTAGAAACAAAAACACGAGCAGTAGGTCTAAAAATAAATCTGAGTAAGACAAAGACAATGTGCCCTGAAAATCCAGAAATAGCTATTAGAGAAACACCAATAGAGAACGTCAGTACATATATACAGGGCGACAATAATCTACCCGTGTTGTATGGGTAACTTTGTTATTATAAGAGTTACAGAGTCGGTTAAATTACCACAGTTGGGCAGAATTTTGACGCGAATTTAATGCCATTTTTGAATTTGACCTAGATTTTCAACTTTTTAAATATTTTAAAAATACTAAAAATGAACTATTTGTTAAATGTTAAATAATTCCACAACCATTTATGCTAGAACATAAATAAAAAATGGCTTTTGTAGATCTTATTACGTAGAATTCAAAAAAGTCATGGCGCTCTTGATTTTCGAGATATAAACTAAACTTCCATTTTTTTTAATGGCAACCATAGTTGGCCGTAGGCTTATAAAAAAGCCCTTTTTTTGCTGATTTCATATATGTATGGGTTGTCCTATCTATTTTTGTTAGTTTGCTCAGGATATACAAAAATAAAAGTATAAAATCAAAAATGTATACCTAGAAAAAATGGTGTGCCTTGGAATTGGAAAACAAATGATCTAACGACCTGTTTCGTTTGTTCTTATTAGTAATTATAGAAAACACCAATCAAAAAGAATTCTTGAATTTAATTACCAACAACCAATAAATTAATAGCTAATAATAAGAAAATAAATTTACATGAACCTAAATTAAATGAATCATAATAATGCTTCAAAATGACCACCATTTTCTTGGACACATAGCTGACACCGTCTTAATATTTCACTCTGCACTTTTAATAAGCTGTTATATCTAATTTCTCTAATAGCGGTTCTTATTTTAGTTTTCAATTCTTCAACATTATTAGGCTTCTCTTTATAGACTTTGTCTTTAAATGTTCCCCAAAAAAGAAGTCGAGTGGAGTTAGGTCCGGAGACCTAGGTGGCCATGCTATGGGACTTCTGTTACTTATCCAGTTATTAAATCTTTCTAGTAAGTAGTTAGATACAATTTGCGCTTTGTGGGCAGGTACCCCATCATGCTGAAAATAATTCAAATTCTGTATTAGGTTTAATGGAACTTCGTCCAACATTCCTTCTAATTCATTTCTTAAAAATAATAAATAGCGCTCTGTATTTAGATTTTCCTCATAAAAATACGGACCAAGTATTTTTGTATCGAGAATACCACACCAAACATTTATAGAAAAAACATGTTGATCTCGTCTTTCAACCGTAATATGAGAATTTTCCTGCGCCCAGTAAATGTGGTTTTTTCTATTAATTAATCCGTTATTCGTAAATTTTGCTTCATCAGTATATAGAGTCGTTTTAGAGAACCCTTCGTTTCTTCGACTTTCTTGAACAAACCATCCAGCATAATTTAATCTTCTTTCCAGATCTGTTGGGTACAATGTATTTCCGACATGATGATAGGGCCTAAAGTTATTTTTTTTTCAAAATTATCCGTGCTTCTTCTCTGGATGTGTTACACTCCAGTCCAATTTCCTGTATAGATGCAGTCGGCTTAAAATTATTGTATGCTAAAACACGTACTTCCGTCTCTTCATTTATATTTCTTTTGGCTTCTTTTGGTTTGTAGAAAGACCCATACAGTTTTAAATTTGCTTCCAGTCTTGCAAATAATCTTTTATCTGGCTGTCTTCTTTCCATGTATGTTTGTAGATATAATTCAGATGCTGCATTTGCATCGCGATTAGAAATGTAGAAACAAAATATCATATCGTTTTGTTCTTCCGAAGAATAAACCATATTTTCTATTGTTATTAACTTTACACTTACATGTAACACCTAATTGTAGTCGTAATTATTATTAACAACGAACTAAATTTGGCAACTAATAAGAACAAACGAAACAGGTCGTTATATCATTTGTTTTCCAATTCCAAGGCACACCATTCTTTCTAGAGTTAAATTTTTGCTTTCATACAATCAGCAAAAAAAGAGCTCTTTAATGAGCCTAGGCCCAACTATGATTGCCGTTAAAAAAAATGGAAGTTTAGTTTATATCTCGAAAATCAAGAGCGCCATGACTTTTTTGATAATTTTTTTGAATTCTACGTAATAAGATTTTCTTATTATTAGCTATTAATTTATTGGTTGTTGGTAATTAAATTCAAGTATTCTTTTCGATTGGTGTTTTCTATCATTACTAATAAGAACAAACGAAACAGGTCGTTATATCATTTGTTTTCCAATTCCAAGGCACACCATTCTTTCTAGAGATAAATTTTTGATTTCATACTTTTATTTTTGTGTATATGCTGAGCAAACTAACAAAAATAGATAGGACAACCCATACATATTTGAAATCAGCAAAAAAAGAGCTTTTTAATGAGCCTACGGCCAACTATGATTGCCATTTAAAAAAATGGAAGTTTAGTTTATATCTCGAAAATCAAGAGCGCCATGACTTTTTTGATAATTTTTTTGAATTCTACATAATAAGATCTACAAAAACCATTTTTTATTTATGTTCTAGCATAAATGGTTGTGGAATTATTTAACATTTAAGAAATAGTTCATTTTTAGTATTTTTAAAATATTTAAAAAAGTTGAAAATCTAGGTCAAATTCAAAAATGGCATTAAATTCGCCTTAAAATTCTGCCCAACTTTGGTAATTTAACCGACTCTGTAACTCTTATAATAACAAAGTTACCCATACAACATGGGTAGATTATTGTCACCCTGTATATCTTGGACAAAACATAGCATTAAACAAAGAAAATAAAGAAATGGAAATAGAACGCAGAAGACGATTGGGATGGGCAGCATTCAGAAAACTACTGTATATACTAAAAAACAAGAAAACTCCCTTACACTTGAGGGCCAAGGTCTTTGATCAATTTGTCCTCCCCGTCATAACATACGGAGCACAAACATGGACCCTCACCAAATAGTTAAGATCAAAACTACAAATTACAAAAGAGCCATGGAGAGGTCCATTTTGGGCGTAACACTAGGAGCAGAAGGCGGAATGAATGGATACGACAAAGAACCGCAACAACGGATGTAATTGAGAGAGCGGCACATCTGAAGTGGGACTATGCAGGACACATAGTAAGAATCAAGTATAGCAGATAGAACGCCAGAATAATACAATGGAGACCGTGGTCAGGGAGAAGAAATAGGGGGAGACCACAAACAAGATGGTACGACGACATCAAGAAAATTGCAGGACTACCGTGGTTAAGAATCGCACAAGACAGAAAAAGATAGCGACAGATAAGGGAGGCCTACACCCAATACTGGGTGAAAGAAGGCTAAAGAGAGAAGAGAGAGAAGTGTAGAATGTATATTAGAGGCAGTTTTCGGATTTTCGAATTTTAAAATTATATTTAGATCCAAGTGCTCTTTTTGTAATTTTATGTATTTTTAGCATCATTGCCATGTAAATTTTGTCAGTTGCTATGAGAGTTTTTGACAAAACAATGAAAAGAGAGCGTCCTTTGTACTTTGGTGTAAACGCAGGCATTTTTGTTTAGCTCCTAAAAAATTTAAATTAATTAACATTGTTTATATTAATAAAGTATTAGTTTATTGTTCAATTTAAAAACCAGTTTCTTTGCAGAAAAAGTAAGTTAGTATAACTTACTATGTTACTATTGAAATAAGTGTATCCTGTATGGAGTTTGTTGATTTGGTTCCACATCGCAACAAGATTTGGATCACACCGCGGGGGAAGCAACATTTGAGGTCAAAGACGATACTAGGAAGATAATTACATTTGGATTTAGAGATTTCTTCAGAAAGGTATACTAATTATAATTACTTAGCAAGAAGCACGAGTGCTTGAGAACGTCGGAAAACACCAGAAGATAATATTTAAAGCTGTTAGAATTTTACATAGAACTTTATAGGCATTTTAGGTTAAGAATTGCATGCGACTGACGTGTTAAAGATTCCGCCTGAAGTCAGTTGCGTACTGGGAAATATTATGAAATCTCCATTTTCTTATATCGTAAAGCGTGATAGAACCGACTTCTGCGACAGACTTACCAAACTTTATAAAAATAAATACATTAATAAAAATATGATTGCGGAATGCAAGTTAATTCAATTCTATTCAACTTTAAATTTGATTTAATTAATTTATTTATCTTATCTTATTAATAATAATTTATAACAATATATTTTTCTCTATTTTGTGATCCAGTCCGATGACCACTTGGCTATAGCCCAGTTGTCCGTCGCCCAGTTGACCAGTGCCTAGTTGTGCGTCCTCCAGTTATCCATCGCCGTGTCCGAATGATATATATACTTCAAAATAAATTAGAAAATATCCTTGATAACACACATATTGCAGAAACATGGTGTTGGTTCTCATAGAATGGAGCACCTGCGCATAATACAAGAGTTCTACTCCCGAAGAAGTGGATTGGAACATATTATTTCTATTGTATTTGCTTTGAGGTGATTAAAATGTATAAATAATTAAATGGTTTTCAGCGAGCGTTGATAGAAACATTTAACGGGAACATTATTACTTCTATTATGGAACATTTATAATTAACAAACTATTTATGTTAGGAACAAAAGGGGCTTTAATTGGTACATTTGAATTAATAATTTTCCACAACTATTCTACTAGAAGTCATAAACTCCAATCGACGCATATTAAAAATAACAATGTTGAATATCTTGACAAATTAAAAAAGTCCAAAAATGGATACATAATGTATGTAAAATAGTATCGTAACAATCGCAAAATTTAGGCTATCATGTACAATGAATGTATTATAGACAGACGACGAAAACAAGATAGAGAAGAAGATACTGGAGAAACCACGTTTAGAGGGGGAGATGAAAGATTAGCCCAGAAAGTTCAACCACAGAAACCGGACAAGAGTGGACTTCCAGGAAGACCACGTAAACACTGGACGGCGTCATCGCAGGATAATCCGTAGGAAAAAGAGGCAATGGAATAAACAGGGCTAAGCCGTAACGTAAGAAGAAAAAGACAAAAACCGAAAAGTTGAGATTTTAATCTCTATATTCTAAATGAAGAATCTTGTATGTAAAAAAGTATAAATGTGGTTGATAGTAGGCCTCGAAAATCGCATTTTTTCCTGTTCGACCGAATCTCCATCTGTTGCCGTTTACCTCACCTGCATGCACTGTATTATTCTTCTGGATCCAATTACAAGGTTCGGCAATGTAATTCTGTCACGTTGAATTAATCCAAAAGTAAAGCAGTATGTAATAGTTACAAACAGAGGGTGATCAAGTCAAGATCGAACAGCTGTTAGTTTCTGGACAATACGCTAGGGCGTACAAACATATTTTTGTAGTCGTTATGCGCAACAAGTGATTATTAAATTTTGCAGTAAATTAGGAAACCTATGAAATGTTGAAAACTGCGTAACGGTGATAACATCGTTTAAACGTTTCAAAGATGGAGGGAAACGATCGCGTAATGATTAATGTCAGATCAGTTCAACAGCAATAAGGAGGCGATTCGATACATTTCATATGAAGATTTGGCAAAGAGGATGATTTGTACAAAGCAAATCTGCACAGTCTCACTGATGCGCAAAAACAGAGTACACAGAGTGCATCGTGCGCAGATATGTAACGAAAATTCAAATTTCTTGACGATAAGCCATGGGATTTTCAGTGCGATCCTGAGACACAACGTCAAAGCATGCAGAGAATTGAAAAATCAGAACCAAGATCACCAAAATCCTGAGTCACAAACAAGCTACTTACATTTTGCGATAAACAGAGTAGGATGCAAAAAGAATATGTGTTTCAAAAACAAACGGTAAATAGTGCATTCATTATACGTTGAAGTGCTAAAGAGATTATTGTATTCTCGAGTACGACCGCAATTTTCAGAAAATTGTAGTTTTTATTGTTACATAGTAATGCACCTAAGCATTCCACACCTATTGTGAAATCATTTCTCACGAAACACGGCGGTGTTGAAATCAATAACCGAATCCAATCCACTTGCTGCGGAATCAGCGGACTGTTTTCTGTTTTCTAAAGCGAAAACTGCGAAGATATTTAAAAAAATGCAATCTCTGAATTGAAAGCAGTTTCTTCGGACGCCTTTGTCAGCTGTTTTCAAAATCTTTTAAACGTTGCAATAAGTATATCAAAGTAAATGGAGTTTATTTTTAATTAATATCCAATATTTTCATGTTACTTAAATTGCGCCTTTTACTAAGTCAATCTAGAACTTACATTGCTAAATTTCATATCTATGTTTTTATATTTTATTTTATAATATTCTGGAGAAACTCATACTTTCACTTTAAGTAATCCATTTGAGAAACACTGTTGGTGAGTGAAGTTATGTGCTATTAACATTGTTATACGGCGTTGTGGTAAACTTCCGCACAAAATTTATAATGTTGTTATTTAGGGTGTTTTAGGAAAATCCAGTAACAAATCAATTTTATTTTTTATAAGGATACTGTATAATCGCAAGTTTACATTAGTAGTCCAAACAATTTAGACGATTTAAAGCGGCGGATTCGTTTAGAAATGGAAAAGATCAGCCCGGAAATCATTGAACTAGAGATACCAAGTGTTTACACACGTGCTGATTAATGCCAAGTGATAATGGTGGACAATTTGAATAT
>JABXWE010028991.1:0-25597 GCA_014611495.1 Limonius californicus | reverse complement strand
AAGCGCAGAAAAATACTTGCTTTTAATACTCGATTTTAGTTGCTTGGCCGAGTTAATGAAATGTCGTATGAATTCTACTAATCTGCAAAATTATTCCGAGTTAGTAACTCGTACGTGTTGGTAAAACGCAGTACCACATATTAATGTAAACACATACTTTAGTACTAATTTCAGTATATGTTTTAGTACACAACAGGCTAGAATAGTGAATAGAAAGCAATTCTATTTACTTGGCCGAGCAGCTACCCCCACTATCACTTTCTTAAATACTAAACGCCTGTAAACAGGTGATTCTCGTAACAGCAGTTTAGTAATCGCTTTTAGCAAATCGTACGTGTTGCTGACACTGTGTAACCGAGCCTTAAGCGCAGAAAAATACTTGCTTTTAATACTCGGTTTTAGTTGCTTGGCCTAGTTAATGAAATGTCGTACGAATTCTACTAATCTGCAAAATTATTCCGAGTTAGTAACTCGTACGTGTTACTAAAACCCAGTACCACATATTAATGTAAACACATACTTTAGTACTAATTTCAGTATACGTTTTAGTACACAACAGGCTAGGATAGTGAATAGAAAGCAATTCTATTTACTCGGTCGATCAGCTATCCCCACTATCACTTTCTTAAATACTAAACGCCTGTAAACAGGTGATTCTCCTAACTGCAGTTTAGTAATCGCTTTTAGCGAATCGTACGCGTTACTGACACTGTGTAACCGAGCCTTATTAAGCGCAGAAAAATACTTGCTTTTAATACTAGATTTTAGTTGCTTGGCCGAGTTAATGAAATGTCGTATGAATTCTACTAATCTGCAAAATTATTCCGAGTTAGTAACTCGTACGTGTTGGTAAAACGCAGTACCACATATTAATGTAAACACATACTTTAGTACTAATTTCAGTATATGTTTTAGTACACAACAGGCTAGAATAGTGAATAGAAAGCAATTCTATTTACTTGGCCGAGCAGCTACCCCCACTATCACTTTCTTAAATACTAAACGCCTGTAAACAGGTGATTCTCGTAACAGCAGTTTAGTAATCGCTTTTAGCAAATCGTACGTGTTACTGACACTGTGTAACCGAGCCTTAAGCGCAGAAAAATACTTGCTTTTAATACTCGGTTTTAGTTGCTTGGCCTAGTTAATGAAATGTCGTACGAATTCTACTAATCTGCAAAATTATTCCGAGTTAGTAACTCGTACGTGTTACTAAAACCCAGTACCACATATTAATGTAAACACATACCTACTTTAGTACTAATTTCAGTATACGTTTTAGTACACAACAGGCTAGGATAGTGAATAGAAAGCAATTCTATTTGCTTGGCCGAGCAGCTACCCCCACTATCACTTTCTTAAATACTAAACGCCTGTAAACAGGTGATTCTCATAACAGCAGTTTAGTAATCGCTTTTCGCAAATCGTACGAGTTACTGACATTGTGTAGCCGCGCCTTAAGCGCAGAAAAATACTTGCTTTTAATACTCGGTTTTAGTTGCTTGGTCGAGTTAATGAAATGTCGTATGAATTCTACTAATCCGCAAACTTATTCCGTGTTAGTAACTCGTATATGTTGCTGGTACCGTGTAATCGAGCCTTAACGCAACAATCAGCAAACCCTTTAATTTAAAATCGAATAAAATTGTCAGAATCGAACCTAATCTTATTGAATATAATCACTAAGCAACAGGAACCGCATATATGTTTCTACAGTTCTAGCTTTTCAACAGATACGCTACCTGTAATAAGCGATTCAACAACGCGAGTTTTTAAGTGGGCTACTCGAAGAAGTGCCGCCTTGAAAAGTGCATTCGGAGATGCACCTATCTAGGTTTTGAAATATACAAGCCTAACCTGAAAACTCGACAAGAGTCCAACAGGCCATCAGAAGGAACTATCAGTTGTCCACTCATGTTCAACATACGTTCAAAGAACCAAAAACCTCCACAATCCATTCTGGGTCCATGAGGGTCTACCTCGTTCTAGGGCCAGAAAGTAGTCTTCACTGTGGAAAAATTTCAAAATTACGTACAGCTTGCCATAGTATTTTCCTTGCAATACTTTAAATATCGTATTAAATACCGTTTTGCGTCTGATATGATCAATTGTATGTTTATTGTATACACCAGGACGTAATTGTGATATAACATTTAACGAAACCGATACTATTATTATCCGGGTATTAGCCGGTAGATTTACGTCAATTGATGTTAAATGCCTACGCGAGGTGTTTATTATTACTAAATAAACACGTACCTGATAGCTTAACCTATAAATCTGGTGGGATTCAAACATTAGCAGCAACGAGAAGGATCAAATTGATGATCATCTTACCTGAAAACAACGTTTGAAGATAACTACCGATATTAGTATGTAGTGAAAACACTGATAATATCCCGAACAAGTTAACATAAAAGTATTTCATGCTACTATTTTCTAGCACTAAAAGCCGTTTATAGTGTCCTGAATGCACTTTGAGTGATTCGTATCGTTTCACTTTGATACAGAAATATACACTTGCGTACGAACAGCTTTTTAAATGGCCTTGCAAATTTCAAAACCAGTGAGGTCTCTCATAAGATTCAAACAACGGTTAAGGCTCGATTACACGGTACCAGGAACTCGTAGGAGCTAAAATTGAGTACTAAAAGTAATTATTACGTAGACTCGGTTTTAGTTACCTAGACGAGTTATGGAATATCGTGAGAATGCTATTAATCTAGAAAATAATTATTTTACTAGGTACTCAGTTTTAGCAAAATACCGTATAATCGAGGCTTTAGTACATCTATACCTTCATGTGAGCTAAAAATACAATAACATATGGAAAAATATTTAATCTCGAAGAGAAATTCAATTATATACTGTACACGCAATCACACATTTTAATTAATGGGATATTAGCCAAACCCGTGAGCTACGGTCCACGTTTTGCTCAAATTGTTTAATAAGCTATGTGGGGATGTAAGGTAATGTTTCGTGATCGAGATTAATATTTGACATTCACCTCAGTGTTATCATCATATTCGCTAATTGCGATATACACTCGCGGTATTGTTTCATTTGTCTGATGTTTCTATCCTTTTTGTATAACACTATGTATTTTTATATTTTAGATTGCCTCTACATTCACCATTTTTCATTTAACTAAAGCATTCTGTATATCGTTATGCTTCAACATTTATCTAGCCGTGTTAGTAAGAAACTCAAATTTTTATATTTTAGCTCGTAGAAAGTGCGTTTCAAGGGATGAAATGTCTATAAATGTGCTTCTGAAAGATCCTGGAATAAAATGGACAAAAGTTGTATTTGACTAACTGATCTACCTGCAGGTACATATCTTGACATCTGTATTAGCAATCAGCTGATTTGTGCCAATCGGTTCAGCTAAACTTGCATAATGCCAAATTAACATGAAATACTCAGATTAAAATCTACAACTAAATTTAGAATTACAGTAGTTTTTATTTTATCATATTGTTGATACCGTTCGAGAATATTTTAATGAAGAAGTAAACGTCATCGTAAAATATGGAACGTAATTAATATATTTCTTAATCTCTTTGAATCGTAATTTCACTTTCTTGGTTTATAAAGCTTATATTTTTGTTTTTAGCCATATATCTATATCACTTATACAGGGTGATTCTGAACGTGTGGGCACTTTAACTACGTAACTGAGGATATTTAACCCCTAAATCACCTAGAACTCCGCCATGAACGGTCCCAAGCCCGGCTGAAAAAGGAGGAGGATTGTACGTAAGAGTAGCAACCCAGCCACGTAAAAAAACATTTATGCTAAAGAAACTTCTACAAGCCTCGGAAACCAGACGGAAAAAACGACGACGACACTGGCTAGAAATGGACACGAGAAAGAAAATATATATTGGATTCTGGAACGTAAGGACAATGGATGAAGCAAGTAAAACAAATCAAGTAGCAAAAGAAACGAAAGATGGAAGGGTGCGGAATAATAAAGCTACAAAATGGAAAAACTGTAATATACTCTGAAAAGACTGATGGAAACGCCAAAAACGAAAGTAAAGTATCGTTTATGATAGGCAAAGAAACAATAAAGTCTTTAATTGAATGGGAAGGAATATCAGACTGAATAATCATGGCTAGATTCAAAACTAGATTGTATAACACAACTATAATCAGCGTATATCCCCCAACAAATGAAAAGGAAGAAGAAATTAAAGAAGATGACTACGAACAACTACAAACAACGTACAAACTAATAAAAAAGAAAAATAAAAGAGACATACTGATAATAGTAGGAGATATGAATGCAAAAGTAGGACAAGAAAATGGAGGCAGAGAAATGACAATAGGAAGAGAAGGAATGGGACCAGCAAACGAAAATGGCGAAAAACTGATAGATTTTTGCATGCATTACTAACAAGAGGCAGCTTGTTTCCACATAAAAACATACATAAAGTAACTTGGACGTCCCCCGACGGAAAAACAAAAAATCAGATTGACCACATTGCTGTAGAAAGAAAATGGCGACACTATCTACTAGACATCAGGGCTGCGAGAGAGGCAGCTGTAGGGTCAGACCACAATCTAATCAGAGCAAAGATAAAGATAAAACTATCAAGGACAAGAACACCAAATAAAAGTCAAAGAGAAAAACATAACATACAATGGCTGAGCAGAGATATAACAAATACAGAACAATATTGAAAAAGGCTCCGAGAAAATATGCCGAATAGAGAAACAGGATGGACTGCACCATAAAAGAAATGTGGAGTAAAACTAAAACAATATACAAAGAAACAGCAAAAGAAACGATAGGGATTCAAAGAGGGATGAATGAAACAAGGATATCCAAGGAAATGTTGGACATGATTGAAGAACAAAGACAACTAAAACAAAATATGCTAGGAGCAAAAAACCAGGAATATAAGAGAGAACCCGAAGAAGCACATCGACAGAAAAATAAAGAAGTCAAGGGAAGTGCGAGGAAAGACAAAAGAGGACACCAAGAGGACATGATAAAAAAGGTAGAGGAAGCAGCAAGAAATAACGATAGCAAACACTATATGAAAAGACAAAAAACCCTAGTGATAAAGGTAACAGAATCGTAAATAGTGCACATATTGCAATAATAAACAACGAAAAAGTAGGTAGTTATAGAAAGATGGATGACATACTTTAGTGAACTATATAGACAACAAGAAATAAATCAAGAGCTCGAAGAAGAAAAAAATGAAATAATGTTGAACTTAGAAATGGTAGAATTTAGGAAAGAAGAAATGAGATGTGCATTAAAACAACTAAAAATGGAAAGGCAGCGGGTATAGGCAATGTTACCGCGGACTTGCTGAAGACCGATATATATGCATCAACTGAGATACTACATACACTAATAAATAAAATATGGAATGAAGAACGGGTACCGAAGGAATAGAGACAGGGCATGATAGTAAAAATACCAAAGAAAGGAGACCAAACTAAATGTGAAAATTGGAGAGAGATAACCCTGCTATGTGTAGCAAGCAAAATAATGACTAGAACAATATTAGAAAGAATGAAAAGAGAAATTGACAAAATAATAAGACAAAACCAGGCAGGATTCAGAACCAAAAGAGCATGCGTAGACAATATTCGTACGACTGGATGATGAAGAAGGCTACAAGAAATAAAACTAGAATAAGATGGAACGCATTTGGACAACTTGAGGATCTTGAATTCGCAGATGATATCTGCCTACTATCCGAAAAAAGACAACATATCCAAAAAAAGACATAGAAAGTAGCGAAGGAAGCAAGGGAAATAGGGCTGAGAAGGGCCCAGGAAACGTACCAGTAGAAATATTGAAGGTGAGCACAGAAAAAATAATTAAAATGATTAGAAATGTATTTCAACGATGTGTTAATGGAGAGTCAGTGCCCATAGAATGGAAAACTTCAAATATAACACAATACATAAAAAAGGATCCAAATTAGACCCATCTAACTGTAGAGGTATATCAGTTATCTGTTCAATCGGCAGACTCTATTCAAAAATTCTGAAAAATTTAATAGAGCAGAAATAGAAGGAAATGAGACAGAAGAGCAGGCAGGTTTCAGAACTGGACGCTCGACATTAGACAATATATCCACACTAAAAATGCTCGTAGAAAAATGAGTAAAAAGAAATGGAGAAATACATTTGGCCTTAACTGATTTAGAAAAGGCATATGGTAGTGTACCACTAGGTAGGCTGTGGAAATCAATGAAAGATATTGGAATAAGTAAGACTTTGATCGCTGCTACACAGAATTTATACAGAAAAGCAACAGCCCGCATAAAAATGCGAGAAGGTGTGACAGAAGAAATTGTTATTAACAAAGGACTAAGGCAGGAATGTAGCATGTCACAATTTCTGTTTAAAATATATTTGAACCAAATTCTGCAGAACTGGCAAAGACAATGCGTATCAATGGGACTAAAGCTACATGATAATTCGTTATTCACCTTATATTTCGCGGACGACCAGGTGGTTATAGCAGAATATGAAGATGACCTTAGCTACTATATGGTCCCTAAACTGAAAGACCACTACAAACTAGCGGGATTAAATATCAACATGAAAAAATCACAATATTTAAAAATAGGAAAAGAAGAAGTAGAGGACCTACCGCTAAAGGAGGAAGACATAAAAGGAGTTAACAAGTACAAATATTTAGGAATCATTCTCAACAAGAAAGGCATTAGCGAAGATGAAATAAATGATAGGATAAATATGGGCAGAAACGTAAAACGAACGATGAACTAGGTATATATAGACCTTAATTATTATTATATCATCAAAGTTATTGTATTGCAGAACAATTTTACGTGTTTATGTATAGGGTGCTCCGATAGTGGGACGGCATTGCGTTTGCATGTGTTTTCAGGTTGAATTTTTCTATTTTTGGTCGGTTATGACCACGCAGGATTTCGTTTCGCGGAGGCCTCTCATAACGTGATTTTGCGCTAGAACCTTAATCTTATGATGATCCGATAAGCGCAATCATAGTCCTTCAGTTGTTTGAGTTTCGTCCGAAAGTAATTCTATTTATTTCTTTATTACGTAAAATTGGGATTGGTTTTTTGAATTATACTTGTGGGGTTGTGTTACTTAGAAATTAAACGAAGTTAGTTGCAATTTATCTTTTCTTTATCGAAGATTATAAAGAACTAAGTTTACCTAAGGAGAGATAAGGTAGGTGATTAGCCATCTGGAGGGTCCGACTTCCCATCTTACACCTCGGACGATGTTAGTAAATTATAAGTCCGTGGTGCCTATTATTTATTTGTTTAGAATCCACTCCTTCTTCGATTGGGTTTCCGGGATACTAACATTGTCAAGTTATTAATTTTCTACCTGAACAGTGGCGTAGCATCGAGAGTGTTTCTACACTTCATCAATTTATTTTTCAAAAATTACAATAGGCGTGACAGTCTACTACTTTTTTGCGAAGAACTTTGTGAACAAATAACGACTGCTAACAACTTCCGCTAATATCTGTATATATGGGTAGTTTTACCTCAGTTAGGCGATAAAGTTGAAGAAAACCCAAGAAGGTTGTTTTTACATGACAGACGCCTCTGAATGGAGGAAAACGGCAGCATAGCTGACGTCACTGGCAATCTAAACGAAAAACAACAAACTGGATTGTAATAGATCACGCCTTATTGCACCATTAAAACTTTTCATTGGAAAGGGGTGAAATAATTGTTTTAAATCACTCGAAAACGACGAACAAAAGTACAGAGTTTCTGTTAAGACGACGAATCGCCATGTGAACGTTCAAGGTAACGGGGTTAATTTTATCCGTTTGAAGCGAAACGAGAAACCACACGGTATTCTACACTAGAAATTTAGGGATTGACATAAAGATACAATATGTAAAATATATAAATATATAAAAGTTTATTTATATTTAAATAAATATTTGAGTGGTATTTAAATATGTTAGTTGAACTTCCACATATAGAGTCTTAGTGTTTAATATATTATCATACAAATTTCTTTTTAATTCACTTCCACTGGTTGTAACATAAATACCAAAAACCATGATTTACTACCCACTGGTAATTAACAAGCATTTCAATTTCTATACTTATTTCAAAAACATATTTATAAAATTGAAAACCATAGTGTAGTTTTACTGTTATCAAAACTGCTGATAAAACAGCGATAGTCTTAATTTCGTCCCAAAAGGATGTAACTCCGGAGCAAAGAATTCACGAATCCATGCATATATTTTATTGTTTAAATTTTCCAAATTAAACCCTACGTTTATTAAAGATTTAAACAAAAATCCCTATTCCGCAAACGATCTCGCTCCCATATAAAACAATTCTGAACCCGCCGCTGAATTCAGAATCCTAAAAACCCGGTTTGTTTGAAATTCGCACCATGCATGAAATAAGAAGAAAATCGAGTGGTACATTAATTATTTTTAATTAAATAGGGCTTTTTTCTACAGATGTCCGTCTATTACACAGTTTAATGAAAAATCGGACATTCTGTTAATTAATGTTATTTCATTTACAGCTGCTTCGTGGAAGGTTTTTGCAATTGCTTTTATTTTCCGTTTCGATAATACGGTAAGAAAAAGCTTTTAGAAGTCGTCACGTTCGCTTCTCACTCGGATATGTGGTGTCACTTACTAGTCCATTCGCTAAATTAAATCAGACAAAATAAAAAACTGCTAAAGTGGTGCAGCTCGACTACCACAAGTGTTTATTTGCATTGTTCCGTACAAATAGAAATGTAAATAATTGTATTTACTGTATATTTTTTGAGCATATTTTGACATGCTATATATTTAGGATTCTGATTACGCCATGAACATCAACCCGCATTGAATTATTATAAGTTCCGCACAAAATTCATAATTTTTTTATATAATGTTTTTTGGGAAAACCATGAAACACACCAATTTTATTTTTTAAAAAGACACTCACTAATGTTAAGTTTTTTTCTATCTATTTTTTTATGGCTACCCTATTTTTCTTCTTATTTTGACAGACTTCCTCCCTAGTAAATGGTGATATAAAATAGTTAGAACCCCACATAAGAATTTTTTTTAATTACACATATAGTTCAAAAAAATCAGCATGTAAGTTTAATAAAAATAAGAACATTATGAAAAACATTACCTAACAAAAATTGTCCACCATTAACCAGCAGAAGTGTAAACACTTTGTATTGCACGCTCAATAACTTCAAGGCTAATACTTTCCATTTGTAAAGGAATCCGACCCTTCATATCGTCTCAATTGTTTGGCCTGCTAATGAAAATTCGCGATGTCACATGATCCTATAGAAAGAAATCTAGGGGAGTTAATTCAGGTGATCGTGCAGGCCACTCAAGCGACCCTCCCCTTCCTGTGTGGTCAATATGCTTCTTTGGTGGGTTATAAAAAAACATTGGGGGTGAATTTTCTTACGTTTGTTACTTAACATTATATTTGCGTTTAAATCAACTGATTAATACTGTTTCGAGCTACTTAACTGGGATCATTTGTTACATCCGGGATGTTTTATTTCAGTATAGTAAATATGTGTTATTTTTGTATTAGACTTTGATTTAGCTGATTGTATTTTAACCAAGATTTAAACCTTAGTGACATGAAAAAGTGATTCTAAATAATTTGACTAATATTATTTAAACTAAAAAAGATTTTCTAGTGTAAACGAATATTTATTTATTTAATTAAATATTGTAGCATAATCTTGCGAGGTCTCAAAAGATTCGGATTCTGTGTAATTTAATATTTGCGTATAACTATTATAGAAAAGTTAATTATTATTTATTGATGTAGTGAAAAAACTTATTAATTTAGTCTTTATTTTGATTAATTGTTACAAATTTGATTACGTGATTCTGGCATGACATTTTAGATTATCCGCGTGAATTTCTCTTTTGTTTTATTCTAGAATACTCTCTGAGTTTGTTAATCTAGCCTCAAAACAGTATATTATTTCTGGTTTTTCTATGTATCGACCGTAACTAGGGCCCGTTGCTAATGACGCTCTTAAGAAAAGTCTAACAGTGTTAGTTGAAATTTAATTTTGGGAGGACGTGTTGGTTCGTAACTCTGAATATTGCTGTTTCTTGCAAATAATTAATTAAAAATGTACTGACATAAAATTTAAAAATTCCTATTTTTTCAATAATAAAGCCTTTATTAAGATTTATTATGTGGGATCTTCAACAAGCATCATTCCCTAGATGGACAATTGTTTTCGACTATTAAGCACACATGTACTTAAGTGAAGTCTGGAACTTCAAGTTTAAGTCAAGTAAAATTGTTCATCGATATTATGGACTATGGAGAAGTTGAAAGAATAAAATAAAATTTATCTAATCTTCGTGCAATTCTAATAAACTTACAATCTTTTAAAAAAGTGGGGTTACGTTGTTTAACCTTGATTGTCGTTTGATAAAAATAAGCAATCACGTAGGGATTTCCTGCAATTGTTCTGCAATTTTCAGAAGTTAAGGAGGAATTTTCCGGATCCGAAAAGTTTACACAACATTTATTTGACAGCGAAGGTACCATTATTGAAGTAGCAAGGTAGGTTAGAATAAGTGAGTTCAATTTGAAATTTATGTGTTAGGGATAAAAGAGATATGATATATAAAATTTGTACTAAAAGATCATATTAAGTAGCGATTAAGTGTGTATTCATGAACCATTTTAATTTTTCCGGTTTTAAAGAATACCTACATGGGGCAAAACTTTTCTTTGCTAAAATAATTATTAATTTATTATATATCATAACAATATATTATTTAATGTTATAATTTACAGCAAACAGCAACACAGTAGCATATATTTGACGCAACCCACATGGGGCTATAGCAAAATATTTTTTTAATATTATAATAACATAGCAATAATATGAAAGAAATCAAACCTTTCTAGAGTGCGACTGATAGTTCTTGTGGATCCCCTCTTGACTTGAACCTGGTTATAAATTGCGCTTATGTATGATTTCCTATGTAAGAAAAGATAATATTTTAACTTTCAACTATTATACATAAGGTGTCCGAGCAACACTCAGACATATAACTTTGCCTGGGTTATTTAATTCTCCATTTTGTTTACAAATTGTCCAGTTTGAACAATAAGTAATTGTTACAACTATTATCTAATTTGTAAACAGTAACTTGCAGAAGATGCTTCCAATGAATGCTCTTCTCCTGTATATATCACAAAAGAGATATGATATGATAACATAGTAATATCTTAGTCTAGATTTTTAATAGTCCTAATTAAACTGGTCTATTAGGTCACTGAGTTTGAATCGTTTTAGTCGTTGCACTTCACCATTGTTTACAAACAAATCTCTCGCGAGCACATTTGGATGCACTTGAGATCTGGCACTATATTTTTCACTAAACTGTTTAATTACTTCCTTGATTGAAGGTGTTTGCAAGTCTCTGGCAATGTGGTATTTCGAACATACCAATGGGTATGCACTATTGTAGAACTATTGGAAGCGTTGCAATATTTCCAGGTTAGAATTGCTTCCTGTGCCCCATAGGTGTATGGCGTATGTTGACACAGGATTAATGATTGACTTGTACAGTAGTAGCTTGTTTTCCAACGTTAATTGAGACCGTCTACCAATCAGCCAGTACATTTGTCTTAGCTTTAGTCCAAGTTCTGTCCTTTTCGTGAGTATATGTTTTTTCCATACGGACGACGGTTAACGGTCCATATGTATTCCTAAGTACTTTATATCATCAGCTTGAATCAGTTGTCTGCCGTTTAGTATGACGGGGGGCAAGTATCTCTCATTGATAACCTTTTCGTCCCACTGCTGGGCATCGGCCTCTTCTCTGCCACGTGTTTCTCCTCAGCGCTGAGGTAGAAACACGGGGGACCTGCAGTTTAAAGTAGAATTCGAACGGCGGAAATTCCAGAGAAGATTTTTAGCATTAAGATCCCACAATTACAAAACGCATTGGAAAATTGTGTGTGGTGGGTGAAATACAAGATTTTTATAAATCTGCATAGTAACGCTTAGGTTTCGAACCCAAACCAGATTCGACGTTTTACTCAGAAAGCGAGCGCTCTACCAACTGAGCTACTGCCACCTTCCAAGTGTCTCTGTTTAGTATAAATGTAGTATGTACTGATTTTAATTAATTCCCTTTAATTTTCCACCTGCTTGTAGTTTAGTTAAATTTTCCTGGAGATGTTGTGATGGGGTTGTTGGGTTGGCATGTACCGCTAATACTGCAGTGTCATCTGCATATGTGGCAACTACAGTTCTGTCGGTTGTTGGTAGGTCCGCTGCATAGTACAGTACAGAACAGTATCCGGAAGCATCGGGGGAAGAAGATGATAGTGGGTGGAGACTTTAATTCCAAATGCCAGGTATGGGGGTCCCCCTACGAAGACAGAAGAGGGGAAATTCTGACGGAGTGGATAGCGGAAACGGACATGATTGCCCTAAATCAAGGGGATAGGCCGACCTTCATAAGGGGCTGTAGCAAATCTTACATCGACGTTACCCTTTACACGACAAACGCTGCAACGATATTCAACAGGCTACTGGAGACAGGGGAGTTCCCCGAAATATGGAAAAGGGCAAGACTGGTACTTATAGAGAAAAAACCAAAGGAGGAACGAGAAACTCCGCAGTACAGGCCGCTCTGTATGCTGGACGCGATCGGGAAGTTGCTAGAGCAGTTGCTGAGCAATAGAATGAAACTAGAACTGGACGAGAAAGCAAACTTATCTGAGAGACAGTACGGATTCAGAAAGGGGTGATCGGCAATCGACGCAATAAGCAAGGTACAGGAAATTGCTGATGACGCAAATAAAGATTATTACAAGGGCAGAGACTTGTGCGTAATGATCACATTGGACATCGAAAACGCCTTCAACTCAGCACCGTGGCTGGGCAGTATGCAAGAGATAATAAAGAGATAGGTGTCCCCCTATTTGATCAAGATGATAGGAAGCTATCTCACTAAACGAACCCTGGAAGTGAGCAAAACTAGGATTATGGAAGTAACATGCGGCGTCCCACAGGGGCGGTGCTTGGTCCTCTCTTGTGGAATGTCTACTATGACGAAGTGCTCAACCTAGCAATGCCAGACGGAGTGACACAAATTGGATACACGGATGACTTGGTAGTGGTGGTCAGAAGGAAAACGCCGGAGAGCATAAAATATAGGCAAATGAAGCGATTACTTCAGATAAATCAGTGGATGAAGGAAAAACGACTAAAAATCGCCTCCCACAAAACGGAGGCAACGGTAATAACGGGAAGGACAACTCTAAAAGAAATGGTCATCTGAGTGGAGGAAACAGACATACGAACGATAGAGGCGACCAAATACCTAAATAGGAATATGTCCATGACAAATCATATAAGTGAAGCAACCACTAAAGCCAAAAAAGCAATAAGGGCGCTGGAAAGGATAATGCCAAATATAGGCGGGTCACGAAGCAGCAAGAGGCGTGTTCTCGCCTCAGTCGTCCATTCCATATTCCATATGGAGTCCCCACTGGGGCAGAGCAATGAAGTACAAAAAATACAGTCAAAGGATGATCACGACACAGAGGCAAGTGCTATTGAGAGTAAACTGCGCATACAGGACGGTGTCGGCTGAAGCCTTGCAGGTAGTTGCCGGCATCATACCTATAGACATCATGATAGAAGAAAGGAAAAGAATGTATCGCAGGGAAGAAAACACAACAAAGAGGAGCATAAGAGAAGACTCCCTGCAGAAATGGCAAGAACGATGACGAAGGGAAGTAAAGAAGGCAACATAGACGAGGACACTAATTCCGGATGTAAGGACCTGGTGCAAACGAAGACATGGGGAAATAAATTACCAGATGACGCAGATGCTGACAGGGCACGGATGCTTCGGCCAATACCTTCACAGGTTTAAATTGCGGGGAAGCCCAAACTGCGTGTACTGCGATAGAGCACACACCGCCAAACACACAATACTTGAATGCGCAAGATGGCACAACGAGAGAGTGGCTATAGCTGACAAAATAGGGAGATATAACAACGGAGAACCTAACAAGATCTATGATAGAGGACAAGGAAATCTGGGAGTTGGTGCAAGCGAAAGTCACTCAAATAATAAGTAAAAAAGAATAAGAGGAGCGCAGCGCTGCAGACGAAGAAGACCGCTAAATAAGAGGCGAAGACAAAGAAATAGGAAAGTCCAACCACCTGCTCCGAAGTAATACGTAAGTAGTCCCAGAGCATATGGCGGAGAGAGGAGGGGTTTTAGCCGGTAAAAATCCGGCACTGACCAAAGAGGCAGTCTTCTGAAGATTTCCCCTCTGCGTTGATTAAAAAAAAAGGTCCGCTGCATATAGGTATAGCATGGGTCCCAATGCGCTACCCTGCGGCACTCCCGACTTGATTGGTAGTACGTTTGTGTATGTATCCTGGTACTTTACAAGGAAGCGTCTTTCTGTTAGGTAGGATTTAAGGATAATGAAAAAATTGGATGATAGCTTTTGTTTGAGCTGGTACTGTAGTCCTTCGTGCCAGACCTTATCAAAGGCCTGACTGATATCCTTTTTTCTTGGAATGCCTTGTGGATTATGTTAACTACTGTACCTGCTGCATGTGCCATGTTGGCTCCTAAAGCTAAATAGGTGATCAGGAATAAGTTCGTTGTTCTCCAATATCGGTTTAAGTCGTTCCAGAAATATTTTTTCTAAAACATTTGAAAGAATTGCAGTAGACTTATTGGACGATAAGATGCTGTTTCATTTGGGGTTTTCCAAGTTTTAACAGCATGATAACTTGTGCTACTTTCCACTTTCTAGGGAAGTATACAAGCCTTATTACGGTATTAAACACCTGCTGTACAGCTTTGAAGCCTTTAGTTGTAAATTCCTGGAGTAACTTTCCAAGTATTAGGTAGGTCAAGCCTTGGTGCCCATAGATTGATTTTTTATTTGCTTTAGTTCCTTTGCTGCCTTGTTAAATGCCTAGGTTATTATATTATTTTTGTAGGAATTCCGGTAAAACCGGAAGTAATATAAATTTCGTTTTCTAAATAACAGATACACTTAACGTGTATCTATAGAGAATTTTTGTCCTTTTCCAACGATATTAAACAATATAAGTTTTCTTAATAAAAAATAATAATAAATAATAAGGTGTCGTTTCCTAATACAGACATTTCAAACTGTTCTGGGCACATTTGTGTTTCTTGTTCTATCGGTATTTAGAATAATAGAAGAAGTATTATTTAGTCTCGCTACTCCTGGGACACTCTGTATAATAAATCAAATCAATCACATGTGACTTCTTATAATTTGAATGTAGCGTTAAATACTGCTAGTTTCTGTTTAATATAAGCAACAAGTTATTATGAAATATGGTTAATTCACTACTTCAATGAGAAATTCTTGAAGTTGGAAAGTTTATACAAGAGGGTGTAAAATTAACGACTTCTAAAAATTAGATAATTAATTAATGTAGACATATTTATTACCCGATCACGTGAAATATGAAAACGGTTTTGCGTATGGTAGCTCCTCCAAATATTTTTAATGCTACTAAAAGACTTTATATACAAATAAAAATTATTAGTCCTTAGGTAAATACCCGGTTTCTGCCTTAATTGGGTAGTTAATCTAAAATACATCAAGGGGTCAATAAAAACGAAATAAAGTGTTACAAATTAATTTTTATATTAGCTCTGCATGTAAAATGGAAACTAATGTATATTCATGGAATTCGGATAATGGATCTCACGTGATTATTACACGCTCGCTTCCAATTAGTCCAATTTATTATTACCGCTGTTCACGCGTTATCGCTTAACAAAACAGTAACATAACAAGCTTCCAAAATTTACTGGTTTGTTAATTTTAAATTAATTAGTTGGGTTTCTTTTTGCTTTCTCGTGCGATAGGTAAATTTTGAATATATAATAAAAAGTAAATAAAACGAAAATAAAACATTATAAAAATGGCTTGTAAAATTTTTAATATTTTCAAACAATTGTTTACTAACATTTTAATCGTTACGATTATTCTCATTTACTGCCTTTAACACTGCTAGTTCATTTGTCATGTTCGATATGGACCTACATATTCTGGAATTAATAATTTACCGATTTTTAAAGAAATTTTAAAGCATTTAAATATTGTTCACACTCTGGTCTTCTAGTTGGATAACGCCTTCTAGACAGGGAATTTTTCTTTTTAGTATACATTGTACATGTAATTGTCTATGTATACTTCTAAAAGAACGCATCAATTACGCCTATTTTGTAGGCAACCAACTATACAGACAACTAAATTTTTTGAATTTCAATTTTTGTAAGAAAAACAAAAGCATGCTGTGGCCAAAACAATCAAATTAATCCAATGCTAAAAAATAAAATAAGTCTTTATTTAGTGTCGTATTGCGTTTTTTGTACAACCATGTACAGTAAAGACGAAAAAGTGGAAAGTATAATGTGGTATCAGAATAATAACAGCTTAAGAACTGTGAGACACTTATTTTCAGTAAAATATCCAGAAAGACCTATTCCTTGTATTCCAACCATACAAACAATTGTTAGAAAATTTAAATCAGGGGGATGCATAATAGATTCCCATAAAATATGAACTAAAAGTAATCCCGTTTTAAACGAAGAAATGAAATTAAATATTTTATGCTACGTTGAAAAAAACCCCATAGTATCACTACGAGAAATAGGTTCACAATTTAATGTTTCTAAAACCTCGGTATTTATAACACTAAAAGAATTTAAATATAAATCGTACACATTTTCTAATCACCAACAACTATTCGATGGAGACAAAGAAAAAGAACAATCTTTTGTGAAACATTCTTTAATTTGCTGAATGAACATGAATACATTTTATATAAGATAGTTTTTAGTGATGAAGCAACTTTCACAATAAATGGAGATGTCAATTCATAAAATTTTCAGTGTGTATTATAATTCCTCATCTATCCACTATCCATTATCCTGCTAATCTTATACCTTAGATATTGGTCCCGCACTAACCGCCATTTACAAAACTTAACCTTAACTCACAGTCAATACACTGGAAAAGTTAACGTATTGCTAGGAATAGTTGAAAATAAGCTTATCGGTTCATACTTTATTGATGGTAATCTCAATATAGCCAAATTTCTAGAGCTATTAAGTAACGACATCATTCCGGCAATAGAAAACTTAAACATCGATTACCCGCGGTTTCAGATGGAGCCCCTCCGCATTCCACGAGTGCTACAAAGAACTTTCTAAACGAAAGGTTTCCAGGACATTGGGTAGGGAGATTCGGCCCGTACTGTGGCCCCCGCGTTCTGCAGATTTGTCGCCCAACGACTTCTTTGCTTGGGGATACCTGAAATCAAAAATGTATACAAATATTGCAATACAAAGTATTGATGAATTAAAAAATCGCATACATACCGAATGCAATAGCTTGAATCTGGACTTTCTTGCGAATGCTGTGGGTGCTTTTCAATGCCGTTTAGGTTATTGTTTAGAAGTACAAGGTGGCCATTTCGAATACTTGTTGTAACTGTTGTTTTTATTTTCGTTTCCGTTTCCTATTATTGATATTTAATGTTTTACAATAATAATCGTCATTGTTGTTCCACTCATTTTAATTTACCTATTTAATATAAACACCGCATCGAACATAACCTTCATACTAAAATAATTTACAACTACGGTGGCGTTTCTATATGCTGTTTTTTCAGTTTTCTATATAGTTGATTGCCTACATAATAGGCGTAATTGATGCGTTCTTTTTGCAAGTATACATAGACAATTACAGGTACAATGTATACTAAAAAGAAAAATTCCTTGTGTGTAACCCTTGCGAGCTCTACCCGCAGTTTAGCGGCATTCGCCAAAAATAAGTAACAATCTGTTTTATTGTTATTTGAAAACATCTTATTTAAAATGCAAGTAAATTAGTAGCTCAACTTAGTGTTTTCGTAAGTAGGTAACATTGAACAATTTAATTAAATGAAAAAAAAATTAATTTAATTGCCATGCTATATGTATGTTGATTGATGTGTATTGAATACTAACTTATCGATATATTTAAAAACTACTACTGCAAATAAAGAAAATAGGTAGTTGAGTATTTTAAGTAATTCTGAAAAGGTTTTTTTTAGTAATTGTAGAGATGTTTCCATAGCAATTTCCAGTCGATCAAAATATTTAACGGCAAGAGCTAGACCGTTACTCTTGTAAGACTAAACCTTTAACATTTGTCAATTTTTAACAACTTATTGTAAACATAATTCATTATTTCGCCATTGTTTCGGTTTGTATTTGGCACTAAGCCTAAACACCGTTTCAAAAAACTTCAAGTGAATGTACATTCGGAAATCTAACCAAAGTTTCTATAACTTTATATTATTTTATTAAATTATTCTGAACAATATTCTACACAGTTTTGCCATCCTGCCGAATAAATATATTTTTGATAATTTTATTTTATAAGTACCTTATTTTCTGGTATTAAGGCTGAACATTGACATCAATCGGAAAACTATTAGACGTATACATTTACCCAAACCTTTGCTAATTATCAGACAGTTATAATTAATTGCACACTGTAAGTATTCTTAGACAAATGCGAGAGTTTTGTATTCGTCTTCAACAACAAGACAAACTAGAGAGCCATAGCACAAGACTAGCTAACCAGCTAATAACGGAAAATACAACGACTGCATCCTTAGGAATGTTTGGTAGGAGAATAAACACAATTTGCCATGTACCGTATCACAATCTAATGAAATTTTTCTTCTAGTTAGTCACTTTTGGTTCTGAGAAAAACTACTTTTACAGGTCTGCACTGGGGGTGAAAATTTTTAATACATACTTTAGCAGTTATCAGCAATAAACTCCATTAGCTTGCAAACAAAAACGAGTGTTTTGAAATTATTAAAAACATGAATCGGTTTGTTAAATATTCTTTATTTTAGAATGGAAACACAATAGACTGTAAGAGTAATATCAGAAAACCTTGCAGGCCATAAACATTTATTTATTAAAGGATCATCATACAACACCTGCAGTTAGCTGATTAAGGAAATCATTCAAAAATTAGTTTGGTACAATATCAAAAGTTTCTTCGCTGGTTTGTGGCAACTCCATCTGCTCTGAAAGTTTTCTTAAATATGCTGATTCCTTGTCCATACACTGCCTTACATGTTCAAGGATCTCTTTATTATAAATTGTGTGTCTGACTCTTCCAAATATACATGATACACTACCTGTGCTTTTAAATACATTTACCTACAACTGTTTGATTTTATTATTATTACGTAACTAAAATAGCCTTGACAACGGTTGGGAAGGAGACGTTTAATGCACTTGTTCTTTCGAGGTTTCCAAAAAACACACGTGTTTTTGTTTACAGAAATGTCAAATTGAAGGCACGCGGAATTAATAATGCGTTTTTTTAATGGCGCTCAAAAACAATGAAGCTATCAACAAGCCTTAGCAACGCGCTTAGCAACGTCGTAAAATGAAGACTTGACAGGATAGTATCAATTTTTTATAAATTTTAATCACATTATAATAATTGTTTCACTGAACAGAAAATGTTGTTTATATCACGTGCCGAAAACAATTCCATATACTCGTGCAGATTTCCACACTCGGCCGTCAAATTCTGCACTTGTATGTAATGAATTGTTTTCGGCACTTGTTATAAAAATAACTATTACAGCATTTTTGACCGCGCCGTAAAAGTCAGAACTATTAATTTTGTTTTCTACACTAAGTGTTAGGGAAAATTGTGCTGACCATACAGTACATACAATGAGTGACAAAACATTGTCTGTCCCCTCTAACTTTGTTTTGTTAAAATGCATAGCAGTGTTAACACTCTATAAGGGATGCCGCGGAAAACAAAAGTAAGACAAAAATGCCTGGCACAGAAGGTGGTATAGGAAGCACCATGGTTTTCATAAAATTTCACTTATATCGTGCCTCTTTAAGATGGCGGCCAGTTAAATTCCAAATGAGAGCTGTGTTCTGCTCTGCGTGTTACGAAAACGACCATGATAAAGTAAGGAAGTAAATTGTGTTTTTTATACTATATATTAGACTTTTATTTATATTAGTTTATATTAGATATTTCGATTTCCAGCCCAACTAAAGGTCCCAAAAGTAGACACAAGAAAAATTAGAAAAACTAAATTTCAAGATTTTTTATTAGCACTTGCACATATCCCTAGCTGTCATTGCAAATGACATGTGAGGTGGCCCACCGAAAACGTAACAGGCATGTTTTGTGACACTATACCTCAAAAACGTCTAAACAATTTTGCCAGGGGGACATGTAAACAGGCAAGGGGTTTCAAAAAATATGAAATTTGAAAGCCCAATGAATTTGCTTTACAGTGCTGTTTCTATTTTGGATTCCGAGCATCAATTCCCGAGGTAATGCGGTCCAAAGTTTGAGAATAGTATATGTTCTGGAGCGTATTTATGGAATGATTAGACGGGATTCGTTGACCATACGTTGGTGTAAACCTTTCAATGCTTTTTTACGTCAGCATCTCACCGTATTTTTTTATTGTACATTAATTAGCAATCACAACAAGTTATTCTTTAGGCTAATGTGCTAATATAGGATCTTAAACCTAAAAATCCCTATATGTCAGGATGAAGCCTCTTCCAGAGGACTCCTCGTTTGTTTTTTCATCTGGCCAGTGACGCTTCAGTCTTCTGTTGCATTGGGGATGTAACATTAGACACATAAGGGGATTGCTGTATGTTGTGAGTTTGTCATGATGTTTGATGTTTCTTTCTTGTATGACCTCAGTGATGGGCGGAATGCAAAGGTCGTCATGGAAAGTTCGGTTGGACACATACCAAGGAGCGTTTGTCAGTTCACGTAGGATTTTAGATTGACATCTTTGGACGATGGAAATATTTGGTTTGCTGGCACAACCCCACAATTCAATGCCGTACGTCAATATGGATATAATTATTACTTTATATAATACAATTTTGTCTTCGAGTGGTAGATGAGATTTCCTTCCGAGTAGCTAGTATAATTCCTTGAATCTCAGATCCATCTGCTTTCTCTTTTTCATTATGTGCTCCTTCGAGTTAAGTTTTTCCTCTAGATATTGCACTGAAGGAGATTGCGCGATGAAGGCGTCGTTGATGGTGACTGGAGAACATCGACCTTTTCCCAAGGTGAATGTTGCTTGTGTCGATTTTGTTACATTGATTTTAATTTTCCATTTGTTGATCCCCTTTTGTATTAAGTTCAGATGATCTTGTAAGTAAGAAGTGGCAGTTTCAGAATTTTCGTGGCTTGCAAAAGTAGCTGTATCGTGGGCAAAGGTACCGATTATGGTATCAGGTGTAGTAGGAAGATCTGCTGTAAATAGTAAATAAAACAGAAACCCCAACACACTACCTTACGGTACTCCAGACTTTTTTGGGAATGAATCGGAAACTTCACCATTTACTTTGGTTCTAAACTGGCGATCGCTTAGATAAGATTTGAGTGGATTGAAATAAGAAGGGAGAAAGAACTTGGTTTTATAGAGGAGACCATCGTGCCAAACTTTGTCAAAAGCTTAGCTTATGTCCAAACAAGCTTCTGTTCAGTATTTTTTATTTTCCAAGGATTTATTGATTTCATGAACGACACGGATCACACCGTATAGTTGTCGTTTTCTTTGAACATTTAAAATGGTTTATTCTATTTCAGAAAGGGTTTAAATAATTGCGTTTTTTATCTATGTACCATTAGAAGCGCCGAATTATTCAACTAGCAACATGAAGATAAGTATGTAAATCCCAAGTATATCTTGGAGTTAGTAACAAAATTTCGGGACACCGGATCTGTCGCGGTTCTGGACCATGCTCTAGTCGATTCTACGTTGAATACAAGGCCAATGACTGTTGTATCGGGTATTAATCGAACTAGTACGCAACGAATTTTGAAATAGCGGAAGTTTTATCCCTACAAGATTCATTTGCAACAAGAACTCAATGAACACGAATTGACCGTCGTTTGCAATTTTGTGAGGTTATGTGTGTGATAAATAATCCCAATTTTCTTTTTAACGTCTGTTTTTCCGACAAATATACTTTCTTCGTAAATGTTACAGTCAATCGCCATAATTGTAGCTATTTGTAATATTCTAATCCGAGCATATTTTACGAAACACATATTTTTTTTATTTTTTAAAAAGAATCGTGGAGTTGCCATAGCAACTCCACGATTCTCATCCCACCCCGCTTACCTCGGATCAGCGCGCGTAGCGCTATGCACGAGTCTAACATGCCCCACCCTTGAAAAACCCCCCCAACTATGCTACCGAGTCACTCCCGCTGCTCCCGAATTAAATAAAATTCGGGCCACAACGGGAGTCGAACTCGGGTCAATCGGTTGCGAAGCGGACTCTCGCCCACTGCGCCACCCGGTCGCCGAAACACATATTGAACACTCCGAAAAATTGAATGTTTGGGCTAGCATTTTAGGTGATCGTCTTGTTGGTTCTTTTTTTTAGCTGGTAATTTGGCTGGACAAATGTCCTTGGAATTCTTGCAAGACAACGTAGATTCAATGTTAACTGATATTATAGAGAATAATGATGCCCGTATGGTCGCCAGATTTCTCTACGTTAGATTTCTTTTTGTGGGGCCATTTGAAAAGTATATTTATGGAACCTAACCCGATTCATTACTAGAATTACAACAACGTACGAGGGCAGCCTTTTAAATTTTTACAAACGACCACTAGGAGGCGCTATTGAGATGTGGCATTACTATTTTCGTAAAATTTGACATTTGTTATTGAGAAAACAGTGGCAGCTTAGATTGCCGAGTAGTTTGTTCACAGTGAGCGTTTAAAAGAGTAATTTTTGTAAAAAAATGAAAATTTCACGTGAAGGTCTTCGTGGGATGCATAAATGCATAAAATCGCTTCGTTCAACTTTTGGTAATCAACGACCATCAGAAAAGACTGTTTACAATTGGTTTGCAGAATTTCGTCGTGGTCGTGCGTCCGTCAGTGATGAATTTCGTGAAGGTCGACCAAAATCGGTCGTTATTCCAAAAAACATCGAAGCTGTGCGCAACATGATTGAAGAAGATCGGCCTGCGACTTACAGTAAGATAGAGACGTCCTTAGGCATATCGAAGACTGCAGTACATTCGATTTTTACCATTCAAACATTTAGCTGTGAAAAAGATGTGTTCCCGATGGATTCCACATGATTTGACCCAAGCTCAAAAAAAGCTCGTGTTAATTCGTGTAAGGAAATGCTCAAAAAATTCGACCGAGGAACTGCAAAATCCGTATACAACATCGTAACAGGTGACGAAGCTTGGATATATTTGTATGAACCGGAAACTAAGCAAAAATTCACTGTTTGGGTGTTCCAAGATGAACCGAATCCCACAAAAATTGTTCGTTCACGAAACACATCCAAGAAAATGATCGCTTGTTTCTTCGGTGGTACTGGTCGCAACCATTCCTTTAGAGGATCGAAGAACAGTTAACGCTGAATGGTATATAACAATTAGTTTTCCAGAAGTCATCGACGAAGACAGGAAAAACAACCGAAAACGTAGCATTATTCTTCATCATGACAATGCAAGCTCTTCCACAGCACGTCAAACAATTGATTATTTGAAGGAGAAAAACATCTAATTAATGTCTCATTGCCCGTATTCACCTGATTTATTGCCTGACTACTTCTTTGTGTCCCGTATGTCAAACAAAAATACTGGACAGCGATTTTCATCACCTCAAGAAGCTGTTGAAGCCTTCAAAAACCATGTTTTTCCGATACAAACCTCGGAGTGGGAAAAATGTTTCGAGAATTGGTTTGAACTCATGTAAAAGTGTATAAATCTTGAAGGCGAATATTTTGAAAAGCAATAAATCAGTTTGTTTAAAAAAAATGTTTTTCTTTAGTAGTTTTTGTAAAAACTTAAAAGGCTGCCCTCGTATAATCATGGTGCTCATTTCGACCATTTACTACCCTGAAACTTTGGACTGCATTTCCGCGGAAACTATTGCCTGGAATTCAAAAATAGAAGAACTATTGTAGAGCAAATTTATTGATCTTCCAAACGGCATGTCTTTTACCCCTTGCCATTTAAAATTGTCAGGGAGAAAATCACCCCAATTTTGTGGTTGAAGATACGTGAACGAAAATAGCCGTATTACATGTCCCTCTGGCATTTTTCGAAGAATAGACGTGTAGTATCACAAAACACACCTATTTCGTTATCAGTGGACCACCCTGTATATTAATAGTAAATAAGCATTTCAAAAGGCATTATCTAAGTACCTATCTATAACATGCTGAGTTGTTTATCAATGATCACCCTGTATACGAAATAAACTAGTTAATGAAGGCATAAAATGTACTGCAACTTAAAGGTTTTAAATGAACACCAAAAGTTGTAAGTTTAGAATTGCACTTCCTACAGATAACAACTTAAAGTTGCGAAATTGAACGCAGCTGCAATGTTTGAGTTTATTGAAAACAAATTAAGCCAATTATTGGTTCCGCTAAATCTTGAATAAGTTAAATGATGCAGAGAACATCTAGCTCTCTCGCCGCATCAAGCTGACAAATAATCGTAATTCATGGCCTGAGCGATCAGTGGCAACAAAACTGTAGCTGTACAGGCCCAATGCTAAATAAAGTCAAAATAAATGACTTCTTATTTGTCAACCAGAAAATCAAAATAGCCATGTGTTGATACGAGAACATGTGTGCAGTTACTTTCTCTGTCTATTATTACAATTTGTTTATTTTTACAAGAAGGCCAGTGTCAAATCAGTTTTAATTACGATTCTGAGCACTTGCATACTGCCACTATTTCACTGAACAGAAAGCAGTGTTTTGCGAATATCGTCACAGAAATCAATATACCTCGTCCATGTCCAAGGAGATAAAGGATGCTGCGTTTTACTATTTTATTGGATTCTAAAACGGCAAAGCCAGTTTATCTACATTTAATTAAACATAATCAACTCTAGTATGGTAATGTAAGTATAAATTTCAGCTTTCAAATTATGACAGAATATTAACTCATAACGCTTATTTCAACTAAGGGTGGGCAGTTGTAAACTCGACCCATTATAACATGCTGCATCATGTTAAAACATAGACCAATTTAATACGTAATCTCGAACGGATGACAAATAAGTAAACCTTCCAGATTACGAATTTACGAATAATTGTAACCGCTTCAGCAATTGATTTTCATTGTTACACAGTATAGTTCTTTAAATTGTTGACTTTAAACTGGTCCTTGCCGCAGTAATAATATTTCATTAAGTCAGTTTAAAACGAAAATAACAAAGCACATTAAGTAAATATACTTATATAAGTAATGTTTATTGTACATACACTGCTCCAAGAAATTAACGTACCAATTATTAATGTTGCGATAAAAGAAAAGTAGTGCGGTATGTACTTCAACCAAATTCAAGGAATAAATGTCTGATACAAACCTGATAGACACATGTTACTCTTGGTCTGTTTCTACATCTTTAACTATGTTAAAAAAATTAATGAATTTTACATGCACAATTACAATTTACTTGCAGTTTCGTTTTACTTTTTTTTTTTT
>JABXWE010028990.1:0-35983 GCA_014611495.1 Limonius californicus | reverse complement strand
AGTTCAAAGTCAAAGATGGTACAAAACCAATTTTTCATCGAGCATATGAAATGCCTTATTCTTTAAAACCTAAAGTTGAAGTAGAATTAGTTAAAATGGTCAAATCTGGGGTACCGACGAAAGTAAGTTTTAGTAATTGGGCGAGTCCAATTGTAATTGTACCTAAGAAAAATTCTAGTGATATTAGGATTTGTGTAGATTTTAAAAAGACCTTAAATCAAGTTATAGATAGTGACCATTGTGTCTTACCGTTACCTAGACCTAAAGGGAGCGTATCAACAATTGCAAATCAGTGAAACATCCAAAGAACTATTCACGATCAATACGCATATGGGTTTATTTCGTTATAATCGGTTAACTTACGGTGTAGGTTCTGCACCAGGGATATTTCAATCGATTATGGAAACTATTTTATCTGGTTTGGATAATACAAAATGTTATTTAGACGATATTTTAGTTCATGGGTCCGATATAAAACAATGTCATCAAAATGTTATTAATGTTATGTCACGTCTAGAAACACATAATGTTAAAGTCAACGAAAATAAATGTAAATTGTATAAAAAGAGTATAGAATTTCTTGGTTATAAAATTGATTCTAAGGGAATATATCCATTGCAAGAGAAAATCGAATGCATTGTAGGAGCACCCTCACCTCAAAATTTAACGCAGTTGAAATCTTACCTTGGATTACTCAATTATTACGGAAAATTTATGCATATGCTTTCATCAAAACTTAAACCACTTTATGATCTGTGCAAAGCAGCTACTGAGTTTACTTGGTCTGAAAAATGTGAACAAACTTTTCAATTGAGTAAAAAATTGCTAACTTCAAATGATGTTTTAACTCACTATAATCCGAAATTACCTATTTATGTCACTTGTGACTCAAGCGGATATGGAGTAGGGGCTGTATTGAGCCATAAAATAAACAATGAGGATAAACCTGTTGTGTTCACATCCAGCACATTGTCCACAGCAGAAAAACATTATTCAAATTTAGAACGTGAAAGTTTAGCTATTATGTTTGGTTTAAAAAAATTCCATAAGTATATCTATGGTCGAAAATTTACATTGGTGACGGATCACCAACCGTTACAATTTATATTTGGAAAAAATAAAGGCATCCCGGTAACAGCAGCATCGCGTATTACTCGGTGGGCCATAACTTTATCAGCTTATGACTACGAAATACAATACAAAAAAGGCAAACTTGTAGCAAATGCCGATGGTCTATCACGATTACCAGTGTCAAGCGACACAGAAATTCCAAATTCCTTATATTCATTTAATTTGGTTAACAATGTACCTTTACATGCTGGTGATATAGCAAATGAAACAAAGAAGGATATGATTTTGACAAAGGCTATTGATTTAACGCTCTCAGGATGGCCAAATTTCATTAATGATGATTACCTTAAACCTTATTTTCAAAAGAAGTTAGAGCTGACAGTAGAAAATAATTGTTTGTTAGTTGGTAATAAAGTAGTTATTCCCAAAACCTTGCAAAATGAAGTTTTAAAACTTTTTCATGAACAACATCTGGGAATTGTTAGAACAAAAATGTTAATGAGATCATACTGTTGGTGGCCAAAGATCAATGAAGCCATTGAGAAATTCATAGGATCATGCGAAGTTTGTCAACAAACACAAAATTTTTCAAATAGTAGCACTTTACTCCCATGGCCTAGTGCACCTAATAACTTTTATCGAGTAAATATAGACTTTTTCCAAAAGTACAATTATAGTTTCTTAATACTTGATAATAAATCTAAATGGATCGATGTTAAACTGATGGAAAACGGTACAAATGCAAAAGAAACTATTTTAAAATTAAAAGACATTTTTTCAGTTTTTGGTTTACCTGTTGAAATTATCTCGGATAATGGACCACCCTTTAATTCCTCTGAATTTAGTATTTTTTGTCAAGCAAATGGAATCAAACCAGTCAAAGCACCCCCTTACCACCCACAAAGTAATGGAATCGCAGAAAGAGGTGTCCAAACAATTAAAAAAGGTCTCGGAAAGACACTTTTTCTTACAGAAGGGAAGGGAATCAGTAAAGATATGATAATTAGTCGTTTAGCAAACTTTTTATTCACGTACAGAAATACTCCATCAAGTATTACAGGGTTATCTCCAGCTGAAAGCTTATTTAAAATTAGACCGAGAACCAGATTTGATTTGATGAAACCATCTTTTAACACAATAAACAATCCTAGAATTGACCTTGACGTTTATAGAAAAACCAAATTGTATTCTTTGAACGAACTGGTATATATTAAAAATGTTCAGTTAAAACTATGGCAAAAAGGTAGAATTGTGAAAATACTAAGCCATTGTACTTACTTAGTGCAGGTTGATAACAAAATTAGATTTGTACATGCAAATGATATTAGATCAGATCCTTCCATGGAAAGCACTGAAAAGTCAGTTAGTATTAAGTTAGATACACCAACAACTAATGAACCTATGTTGTCGTTTCCCAAGAAGTCTGAACCTGAAAGCATTGTAGTACAGCCAGTACAGGAGAATCAAAATTCTGATATAGATATGACACCTAAACTTCATAACGAACCTGGTTCAAAGTTAGTTGAAAAAAATGTAAACTCTGAACAAGTAGAGCATACTAAAACTACTCGTTCGGGTAGGGTCAGTAAAAAACCTAATAGATTAAATTTGTAGGTATAAGCAAGAGTTCTTTTTAAGAAGGAGGAGAAATGTTATGAATTTGAATTTAGTAACTTTTAGTTATGTACGGTTGGTAAACAAGAAACTCTCTCTCTCTGTTTATGGAGGTTGATAAAAGTGTAAGTCATGTTTTCTGTATAAAATAAAAGTGTTAATAAACAAATATTCAATGTGTTTGAATGAGTCTGTTTATTGTACATCGATACATAACAATAACAACATGTTTGTTTTTAATAAGCAACATATATGATTACTAGAAAAGTTAAAAATAATCACAACTCTTCAAAATGTCCATCCTGTACTTGTATACAAAGTTGACAACGCCGACGTAAGGAATCTTGAACATTCCTCAACTGTTGAGGATCTCTTCGAATATCCGCAACAGCTTATTATATTCTATTAAGTAAGTTAATTTTGAATTTCTGTTGCATAAACTGTTTTCTTTAATGCACCCCAGAGCTATGTGGAAATTATGATTTAGCCAATCTCTAACTTGCAGTGAATTGTGCAACGGTGCTCCGTCATGCTGGTACCACATTGACTTTCGCACATCAAGAGGCACACCTTCTAATAGTTCCGGCTTCCGGCAAGGTATTATCTAAGAAGTCTGTTGAAAGTACTGCAATGAAATGTACCTACCGTATAGGCAACTTATGTAACCGGAGTATGTTTTAGTTGTGAAATGTACTGAACAAAGAAGATGGCTGAATGTGTTGTATTAAAGTATTCCTGAGTTTACTATTTTTTAATTATAATCACTACTAAGTAACAGTGTTATATTTCTGAGATTATTTACACCAAATCTAACAAAGTCTAAATACATGGCACCACTAAACCGGTAATACATAATACATAAATTCCGATAACATGATCGCCTACAATACCGGCCCAAACGTTAACATTGAAGCGTTGTTGAAAAGCAGTCGTGAATGTAGAATGAGGGTTTTTGAAATCCCAGTGATGCATGTTATGCCAGTTGTTGAGACCATTCCATGTGAACGGCGATTCATCCGTCCAGAGAATTTAACTTAAAAATTCCGGATTGTTTGCGGTAGCATCTACCAACCATTCACAAAACTGTACGTGCCTCAAATTATCACCATCATGTAGAATTTGTATATGTTGTATATCAGGGATTCCCTACCTTTTTGTACCCTAGAGCACATTCTAAAATACTGGTAGGGCGGCGGGCACCACCTATTTATTCCAAAACCAAATTTATAGTTGGATATAGTTATAAAGAAGGAGCAATCGATGGACGAAATGCAACAGGAAGACCAAGATTGCAGTATATATCTCAGATAATAAACGACCTACAATGCAATAACTACACCGAACTGAAAAGGCTAGCAGGAAATAGAAGACGATGGAAGCAGATAATGTTGAATCAAACCAATCAAAAAGATTGATAACTGATGAGGAGGATAGTTCGAGATCTATACTTTGATGTAATGATATTCATGGTTAAAAACAATGATTCGCAAAGGTGTGTGGAACCAAACAACAGTTTTACCTTGAACGCTGCTCTGTTTAAGAATGGAAACTGTTTTCTGTCCACTAGATGCCACACGTTCTCATCTGATATCTGAGATTTTAGCATAATGTCATTCTGAATATCCAAACTTTCTAGCTCCAGTTCGTCAGCCCTTACTTGAACAAGCTCTGCAATGTATGCAGCTATTTCTATTATATTTACTTGGCAAATAAAAGGATTGACAAAAAAAGGAGACTATTGGCTCGATGATAGTAAACTGCTGAAATCTCTTTTCAAACTGTTCTTTAGGAACTTGAAGGTGCTTAACAAATGATGACAAGTTAAATTCACTGCCGCCTACCATTTTCTTCATATTTGGGAAATTCACAAGAGATCCCATCTGCAGATGTGATATCAACAAAACCAGTTCTGCTTAATAAGTTCACAGAGCCTATCATTTTAGCGACATGTTTGTCTTTTCCTTGCAGTTCCAAGTTTAAAGAATTCAATTTTTCCATGATGTCTGTGAGAAGACCCAAATCCACCAGTCAGTAAGAGTCAATTAGTTCATCGAAATTTTCATTTTTGGTGTTAAGATATTTTTTTATTTCTTCAATCAAGTTAAAAAAATCTTGTAGGAACTTTAGCTTTACTGAGCCAACGTAGGTACTTCAGTATGGAGGATATCATCAATATTTTCTAATAGGAACTTGAAAAGTCGGTGCTACGAAAGGGCTGCTCGAATAGAGTTGATTATTTCTGTAACTATTTTCGTCACCTGTCCAAAGGGCAGTATTTTACTGCACAAAGCTTCCTGATGGATAATACAATGGTAGGACATAAAGTTGAAAATGAATTATCTTTTTTGCGGAGGGCAATAAACCCACTGACATTACCAATCATTGCTGGTGACCCATCAATAGTTGTCACAGACAGCTTGTGCCAAGGCATATCTATCGACCTGGAGTATGTTCTAAATGTATTACAAATATCCTCACCCGTTGTTCGTCTTTTCATGGGTAATATTTTCAGTAGATCTTCTTTTACAATGAAGTTGCTACATACCATTGTCACCATAACTGCTAACTGTGCTGTATCTGATACATCCTTTGACTCGCCAAATTGTAAGGAGAACGAGTCGCATATTTCCAAGTCACTTTTTAGTTTGCATGTCCGTGGAAATTGCATGTATTATAATATATACGAGTATGTTACCAAGTCAACGCGGACAACGTTTCGTTTCGTGGTCGAACAGCGGGCATACACAAATTGGTCGACGAGCGCCATGGTGTCCGCGGGCATAGAGTTGGGAATCCCTGTTGTATATGATAGGGATATAAGCTGTTAATGTTTAATGTACGCCAGACTGTCGACTGGTTAATACCTAATTGCCTAGAAATTCTTCTAGTACTCGTCGATGGGTTTTGCTAGACTGCGTCAATAATGGCAGCATTATTGTCTACGTTATTTCCTCCAACATGGTGGTTAAACCATACCTGTTTCACACACGTTTCGGTGCAACCGTTCAAATGTTCGGTGGTCAGGCTGTCGCCGGTGAGGATACCTTCTCCGATATTCTACCACAACTGCAAGAGCATTCCCGCTGCAATAGCCATATACAAAATGCATTTCTGCATAGTCACGTGCAAAAAAGGCTCCATCATTACCACGTTTAGAAAACAATAGTCCTATTATGACTTGGTTTAACAAAACAATGATATAAACAAAGAATCCTCTGCAACCAGATAACGGTTGGAAATAAGACATTGGTTTATTACCAGTTTTTGCTTCGTGTAGCATCCCACATCACACCCTTGAGTTTAGTAACTTTAAAGGACAAAAGAAAAATAAAAACATATTGTGATGTAGCTATGCCACTGTGCTATGCACATCAAAACATCAATTGAAAACGAATTCGATTTTTTGTTTGTAAATTTTTGGATAATTCAGTAATTCAGATTTGAAAACTGAATAAATTAGGATATACTCTTAGTGTAATTTCTTTTTGAGTGTCTACCTATAGACATGTCTGTCTTCCAGGCTGTAAGTTATCTAGGTATTTATTTATTTGTCAATGGTCCACCAATACATATCATGGCGAAAGAAAACGATTATACACAATTGATCCCAAACAGCGGAGCCAGAATAAGTCCATCTGCTGCCCTATGAACAGGACCTGACCGAGGCTTCAAATCCCTAAATTTCACCCTTTTTATTTGTCAATCTAAAAAAGACCGCTTCACAATTTGTCGAGTAAAAAAATTCTGTTGTGCTCCCATACGCCTTGGTGTCCTAAGTATGTGCTTATATTGCTTAATAATTCATCCATCCTTGCCAAAAGTCACCATTATTCAAAAAGTTGGCGCTTGGGACCCTTGAATTGTTTTGCTTTTAACTTTTTTCTTGAATAGTTGTAAATCAGGGGGTCCAAAAAACTTGTCGCGTAGGGGCGCAGGAGTTCTAGTTACACCACTATATTAAATTCAAAGTAATGTATTAAATCACCAGTTTCAAATGCTAAAAAGAAGAATCAAATTAATAATTAAACAAACAACGATGAAGTCAATTTAATATTTAAAAGTATAGAGAAAACATATTTGTCCAGTGGTTGTAAATCGAATCGCAAATTATAGTCTATAGTCTATACCATTGGTAACTATTACTTTGATCTTCAATAGGGAATGCTAGAAATAGAAAACAATACAAGTTCGCTCTGGAAAGAAATGGGTTCTTGTACCTCTGATCATTCATGAAATACGAGGTTTGAAAATTGGGTAATGAGACTGGTAGTGGAAGGGGCGGCAGGTGAACATGGGGTACGCCTTCAATACGAGTTTGAACTCGCTAGAATCATTTGGTTGTCCATAGCGATTTTTATCGTGATATAATTTTTTCTAGTGCGTCCTGAAAATGAGTCACATGAATATCGAGCAACTGTGTGCTATCAGGTTTTGCTTCAGGCTTGGGCACAGTGCAACGGATACTTTTGCAAATTCGGCAGGCCTACAGAGACAGTGTTTTGTCAAGAGCCCAGGTTTTCGGTGGTTTAAGGCATTTTCAGAAGGAAGAGAGTCGATTGAAGAGGAATCTCGCAACAGAAGGCCTTCATTTTCAAGAACCGGTAAAGTCCGAGATCTTGTGCGTTCAGATCGTCGGTTGACAGTCAGAATGATCGCGGAAGAGTTGAATTTGACTCACACCACCGTTCATCAGATTTTCAGCAATGAATCGGGGATGAGAAAAATCTGCGAAACAATGCTTCCGAAAAACCGTTTGCCTGACCAAAAGAACAGCGGGAGGGAAAGGTGCCTTGATTTTTTGGAATCGAGTGAAAATGATCCCCACTGTCTGGAAGGTGTCATTACTGGTAGCGAGTCTTGGGTGTTTGAGTATGACCCGGAAACCAAGCACCATAGCATGGAATGGCACGCTTCAACTTCTCCAAGGCCAAAAAAAGCAAGAATGAGCAAGTCGAAGATGAAATGCATGCTGAGTTGTTTTTTTGATAGCCAGGAAATCGTTCACAAAGAGTTTGTGCCTGAAAGCCACTTCATCAACACTTTTACAGAGAGGTTCTTGAAAGACTTCGAAAAAGGGTCATGCGTGTGAGACCAAACATCAAGAACAACTGGGTGTTGCATCGCGGCAATGCGCCTTGTCACTCAGCAATTTCAATAAACGATTTTTTTGGCCAGTAAGCACATTCCTGTGGCTCCTCAGCCTCCTTATTCCGCCCGCCCGACTTGAGTCCTTGTAACTTTTTCCTCTTCCCGACTAAAAAAATCACCGCAAGGGACGTCATTTTGGGACAATGGAAAACATTCAAACGACTGTAACCGTCCAGCTGAAGGCTATACCAGTAGGTATCCGAGTTCCAGCACTGCTAAGAGGAGTGCAAGAACCGTCTCCAGCGCTGTGTGGCTTCCTAATAAAATCAGTTTCATTAGTTTATTTCCACACCTCGTATGTATAAAATTTTACGTACCCCTAAGACGTTTTGGCGTAACCCCGGTTGAATATCACTGTCTTAGAACACACAATTTGGGCCCACGCATTTCATGTCACAATATATTTGTGTAAATTACATTATAAATAATAGGCGGCGGTATAATCGGCAGTCGGACAAATTGCCTATCAGTGTAACCCTCAATTTATTAAAATGGAAAAGAAAACTAGTTTTGACCCCCGTTTTACGTTTGGAATAATTTTCAAATATTATACAATTTAATTTCGAAAAAATAAGTTTGTTAAAATGTTCGTAATATTTGATTATTAACAACCTTAATACAGTTCTGCAATTTTACAGAAAAAGTTATTACAGTTTTATTATTTTTTCAATAAAATTCGTTTTGCTGTTCGTAATGGCATCTCTGTAATGTTGGTTGCATAAGCAATAAGGTAATCCAGTTTAAGAAAGTGTAGATATGCTTCAGGTAAGGTTTTGCTTCATTTTTTTACTCATATACAAAATTACATGAAATTTGAAAAATTTCCAATTTTCTGGAAAACAAATTAGAAAATGGCGATTGATACATTACATATGCATAGTAGATACTTGATTTAATTTAGATTAATGTTTACGTTCCTTCAAGAAGTTTCAAGATAAGACCTTTTCAGACAGACGGAAATATTTTCATCTTCAAATCGTACAAAAAAAAGTATTACAAAAAGAACAACATGGCGATATATAAAACAGTTTATTGAATGTTGTAAATTTTTATGTTTACATTACATGGTCGCATTTTATTATCAGAATTGTAGAATAAGAAGTAATAAATGAAGGGTGGATAGGATAGAATAGACCTAACACACAAAAAAGAGCTTTGTGATAGTTTAATACTATGGTTTTTCAAAAATGTATACAGGCAGTTTACAATAAAAGGAATAAATTCAATAAAATAAAAGTAAATATTTTTGTTGAAAAACGGTCGGCCACGCCAATTTAAATTTTAAATTGGCATTTTTGCCCCATATATCAACTCAGTATCATGGCAAGTTTCTTATTTCATATGCAACACCCTGTATATTTTAGTGGGTTTTGATAGACAATTAATTAAACGCTTTTGGTAAACCCAAATTTGATTTTGATATATACCATGAAAATTTACAGAAATATTTATTACAATCTTAGATCATACACATTTACATGGATGTGACAACAGATTGTAAAGTGTGTTGTAAAGATATCACAAACTATTTATGTTCCTTCTCTTCCTGATACAAATAAATCATATCTACCCATCTTTCTCTGTACCCTTATGCAATCTACGCATGCGCTCACGCGTGATGTACGGCGGGAAATTTAAATATGTAAATATAACTAATATAAACCAGTGCAATTATCGCAGTCTTTTAAATCTGGCGACAAAACCATTCTTACCATTTTTCAAAATTAAATATTTGACACCTCTGTAACTGTCAAATATTTATTAAATAAATAATAAAGTAAAAAATACAGTAATCTAATATAATGTTTATTTATTTCTAATGTATAGAAGACATTTTCCGTTAAAAAAGTTTTGAACTGTCCATCAAACGTCTTTTCATTTATGATATTTTTACCTATCTGAAGGTTATTACAGGATCTGATGCTGTACGTGTGATTATCATTTACAAAAGGGAAGTTCTTAGGGTTCTTTCTTACATAGAGGACGCACTTTTGTATAAATATGGATGTTAACGTTAGTATACGATTATTCTGAAAAATTGGTCGGCAATGTTCTCTTGATGAAAGGTCGAACATCATTCGAATTATTCTTTTTTGAAGTATAAATACTCTACCTACGTCTACGGAAATGAAAACAAACAATTCCTTGATTGAGGAGCACTGCAAATAACGCATTTTCGCACCATTTTAGATTAAAATTAAAAATTTCAATAACACAAAACGTTTCCAGATTTGCAGGTTATGCGTTGTTCTTGTGACTTTTCTCACTGACAGTTTAATTTGTGTAATTCTCGCCATACGTCAACAGCAATTGGGCGAGCGCCAATATTGAAAAGGGTACAAGTGAAACAACATTATTGGATGTAATGCAACGGCAAAAGAGACAGATAAAAAAAAAGTAGGTTGGGATCCTTACAACAGTGACGTACCTAGTTTCTTATGGAGTAGTATTATCCATGTAAATGTGTATGATCTAAGCTAAAACTTGTAGTAATTCTAGTAACCACTTTAAAGTGGTAATCGAATTAACTTCTTATTAGATCGTATGATAGTATTTTCAAATTATAGGGTGCGGATTTTTTGGGTTTGACATTTCTTTATTAATAAATTAATTTTTTGATTTGAATCGATTCCCTCCGAATTTGAGGTTATGCTTGTTTAAGCTATTGCTATTTGATGTACAAGTAAAGCGGTCCTTTAGGGTTTAAAAAATCCATCTCAAATTTGCTAGTAAATACAACAGCAAAAGCAGCTCGTGTTTTGGAATTCCCTTCTCAAATAATTCTTATTTTTATTTACGTTGTTCAACACAGACGAGCAACAACGTGCATGTCCCCTTTGTTATCCTTAGGGCTTTTACTTCCCTGTCCGCCCGAGAGCGACATTCTCCTTTGTGGGGTAAATTAAATTTGCTAATAGATCGATTCTGCCTAGTACATTAAAGTGTTTCGAATGAAAAACGATACGATCGGGAAAGTAAACACGAAAGACGGGGCGAAAAATAACAACCCGCCGTAATGAACCAGTGGAAGGATCGAAGAAAACCCATTGTTAGATCAAAGAAGGCGCGGGGTGCACGTACAATGTGCAAGCAGTTCCTCCGGAAGCAGTATTTCTCCGGTTATGTTAAGGAAGTGAGGGTGGGTGGCTCATGTTGAATATTCATGAGGCGCAGTCTTCGAGCACACCTATGCCTTATTCGCCTCCAACGTGTAAATCTTCCTTTATTATGTCTATAACGCCACTCAGACTCGTCAAATATGTATGCGTTCATCAAGAATAACGAAAGATTCATTAGAAATTCTATTCAGATGTGGATCGTTAAGTTTATAAAGGTCAGTACAGTTAAAAGTTTGCATTCTGGCTTAACTGTTAATAATTTATAGCACACAGGGAGTCATAGAATTACTTTTACCAGTTTGGCCGTATATTTCGAGGACACTCTGTAGATAGTTAGTCCGCTATATACAGTAAATGAGTTATAGAATACTAGCAGTTACCAAAAAAATAGCCAAAAAAGTTCAAGAAAGATATCTCTGTAACCTGACCCAAACTTAAAACACTTTCATGATGTTAGCCTAGGTTAAACTAATCTCGCTTAATCATAGTTTTAATTCAATCTAACTGAAACTGAGCTAATCAAACAAAATGTAACATTATTTCGTGTATGATAACACACCTTAATTCAATCAAACCTCAGCTAACCGAACCTAATCCCAGCTTAACCCAACTTAACCTTAATCTGATTTAACATAATTTAAATTCACTATAGCCTAACCTGACTTAAATATTCTACCTAATCTATGAAAAATTAATTTTAAGTTAATCTGACTTTAACGTGGTTTTTATAGCAATAACCTTAACTCAATTAAATATGAGTTATCTAGACCTAATCGTAGATTAAATTTAACCTTAATTTCATGTAGCCTAACTTAACTTTATTATTACCTAACTTAGGATAAACTAACTTTAACCTAATCTGACCTTAGCGTGGTTTTTATAGCAATAACCTTAACTCAATTAAATATGACTTATCTGGACCCAGTCGTAGATTAACTTAACCTTAATCTCATGTAACCTAACTTAATTATTATTAAACTTAGTATAAACTAACTTTAGTTTACTCTGACTTCATCGTCATTTTTGTTTAATGTAACTTGAGCTCACCGAACGTAATCTAAAATAAACCACATTAAACGTTGAACTAGTCACTCCTAACCTGACTTTAACTGGCTATTTAATCTAGGCTTAACTAATTTCAACCTAATCCAACTTAGAATCAGATTCATTTTTATTTTATCTAACCTAATCGAATAACCTACCTTGCAGTTGAACAGTATTGCTCACCTAATTGTAAAGTCTATGACTGTGGGTTGGATAATTATAAACGTTGGGGACGGCTGAAGTTAGGTTAGGTCAGTTTAAGGTTAGGTTGTAGTTATATGTCCCGTTTCTGTCTAACTCAGGGTTTGCAGCTAGTTGCTTTTCCCATTAAAAGATATTTTTCTTAAAGCACTGATATTTTTTGTTATATTTTAGAAATAGTTACTCAAGCAACATTTTTAGGTGGAGTGGTTAGGTTTTCAGCGCTTTCTTATAACATACAGTAAGTTTGTAGTCGCATTTCATATAATTTAAATTAATATTAAAGTGAAATAAAAGAAAATGAGGATGAATGAATGAATGCATGATGAAAAATAGGTTAACCCGAAAATCAAAAAAAATCTTTAGAAAAATAATACTTCGATAATTGTATCATGAAGGCTTAACTTTTCTCTTCTTAATGTATTGTGGTTTGTATTATTATTATTATTATTATCACTACTGTAGTAATCTCAAGAAGTTTAATTTTTGAGTTCCTATTTTAATTCTGTGTGGCTATTTTTCAACATTTTTTGGAAATCATTTTGCTATTTTAAGGGAAAAATATATAATACAAAATTAACTTTAATCTAATGCAAACCAACTTCACTATAATTTAACGTATGGTAACCTAACATAACCTAACTCAACATATCTAAGGTATTCTAACCTAACTTTCATGTTTTTCAAATTACGTTTACACTAATCTAATTTTATATTTGTTGGAAACTCTTTTCTTAAGAACTCTTACCCAGTGATTATTTGTAGCAATCTTTTGCCAAGAGTCGAAGCTTGTCAAACGGCACGAATTGCAAGATTAGCTATAATATAAGTATACCTAAAGTAATTTTTATTCATTTCAGTGTAAATTACGTAACTATGAACGAAACAGACAACGCAGTTTAATAGTATATCGATCGTTTCTTGCTATGAATTTTAATAAAATGTTAGGGAACTAAGCAATTATGGCTACCAGAATAATAAATTATAAGCTTTCAAGTTATCATCAACAATGGTTAATCTCCAAACCCAAATTGCAGTGACTAGAGGGGTGATCTTTAATATAAAACGCTTAATTACATCAAGGCAGACGTTAAGGGTGCATCTTTCCTCATAAACAATTCCCCAAACATGCTTCCATTACAAGGAGATTGCGATTTAATCTGAAAAACGCCCGAAGATTTCACTAAAGGAGGAAATTACCTAAGTCGATTTTAAACCCGCCCTCCGCAACGGTAATGCCAATTTGGATTAAATCTGCTTAGCGGAAGCCCCCCCAGACGATTGAAGGAGCCACCACTTGGTCCGTCTTGTTATGGCCAGGATAAAAACATCGATTTTCAAAGAAAACGCGACCTTAAATGTGCGAAAAAAGAATTTACGAAAAATTGCGCGTATTCGAGACGCAGATAGGAGAAGACAGGAGCGAAAAAAGTCGTTAAGAGCGCGGGCAATTCCTTTTATTAACGAAAAGAAGAAGCCAATAGAGGGTTGGGATGTTTTGGTGAAGAGGGTGAAATGCTAATGATAAAAACTGTTGAAGGAGGCGCTCTAGGAACTGAAAACGAGAAAAAGAGATCTTAAAACGTTTCAAACAGGCGAATTATAATTCCTATTGTTACTTTTTTATAGTACTTAAGAATTGTAATAAATGGAATGGCACCAATTATGCCCTCGGCTTTAGGGCCACTCACTTAAGTTAACCCATGCTGAAATTACACGTCAAAAGTCAAACTTACACAGCTAAATTTTAAAAATTTCTTATGTTTTATGCAAATTCATAATCAGATACAAAACCGCCGTTAATTGATAAATAAGTTTAACAAGCCGTTTATAGCGTGCGATCAGGCACATAAATGTGGGCCAGGTCCACTTGAAATTTCTCAGCCCACCTGAGTGTATAAACACGCGTAAGGGGCACCATTTCAAGAACTTAAAAAATATTAATATCTTTGACTACCGAAAAAGAAATGCTTCATATTTAGTAGATACATACATACATATTTAGTTATAGAGGTTTTGCAATGTCAGTCTTTTACGGAATACGAAGGGCAGTAGACGACCGACGTTTTATTAAACATAGTTTGTTCCAAATGTAAATGTAAGTTGTAAAATAAAAGATTTTTTTCTCGTCCATCCACAAGAAAAGAAAACATCTTCAAGACAATTTACTTGCAGGTCTCAAGAAGCAATCCGAGTTTAATTCTGCTGAAGTTTTAAAAATCTGAAATTTTTCCAGCTATCAAAATCTAATTGACAATAGAAACAGTATTGCGTGGTATAAATGGTAAGAAATCTACTTAGAGTGCAGCGTGGGACGCTATTTTTTGATTTAAGAGCAGAGATTTTTCTGTTACTCTTCTTGAAGAGATTATTAGTGATGATTTTAAAAACTGGAAGGGGCTTTAGAAGAAGAAATAGATTCAAAAAGACGAGAGGCACTTAATTTTTTTGGCCCACCCAATACTAATATTCCGCCTACGTGCCACTGAAATAAGTAAATAAAGTGATCCGTAGAGCCATCATAGACACCTTCAAGATGGTCTTATTGCTGGTTAACCTCTTGCTAATTGAAGTTTGACAGCTCTCATTGTTAGGTGTTAATTATAGCGACTTTGATTTCTGGAATTAGTTGTTTGCTATTGTTCTTGAGTTGCTTTTGTTTTGATTTGGGAATACATACTTTTAAAATTAATTATGATACCCAGCGACACTGAAGAATTTCATGAAAATTATCCAGGTGTTCCAGCTGCTTAATTAATGGGAGCGATTCTTCATTCCTGCAATTTAATTAAAAGTTTTCAAAAACCTTCTCACAACGTAAATCGAAGAGTGCTTTATTGTATCGGAACGGAAGGCAGACATTTTGAACAATTACTGTAAATACCCCGGCACCCGCCACCCATAAAATATTCTAACATTTCCATTGGTTTTGATTAAAGTCGTAAAAGTGCGTTTCATCTCCTTTTTTTTTCCCTGTTTATGTAAAGTGTAATTTGTTTAACTTAATTTTATGAAAGTTGAATTTCGCATGCTCATAAAACTAAAGGACTATAATTTTTATTAAATTAACCACAGCACATTCTGCGTCGTTGCGTTTCAATAACCAAGGAAGCGGTTTATCGACTTTTTTTTATTTACCACTAACGTAACATTCAAAGTACCAGAAGTATCCTGGTTGAATTTACTATTTTGTCGAACTCACGGTTAATACCTTCAATTACTTATTATTTTCTTCTTCTTCTTTCCCTATTCTCATTAATGCTCCAAGGCATTGGGTCCTCTATGTATCTCCTATTAATAAAATTTGGTATACACGGTGGGCCAGCTTTTTCGTTAATTTAATTAAATTAATCAATGTTGCCCGTTTATAACAATACTAAGTCGAGCTGTCAATTTACTTATATTTTAGGTAAAATGTTTTTAAATAGCGAGAAAATAGAATGGATGAATATTTTTGGCAAATGCCGCAAGAATGCGGCTGTAGCCGCAATTTATATAGCAGGCGCTAGCCAACTATAAACCCACCGCCTGATAAATATATTTAGGCGCCTTGAAAGGTCCTTCAGAAAGGAAAGTAAATTTGTTAATTCCAGAAGGTGTAGACCCAGAACGATTTCAAACATGGAAAATGAACTAGCACTATAATAAGAGGCAGTGCATGAGAGTCCCCATGTAACTTAAAGAAATCTAAGCACAAATGTGGGTATTAGTAGAACCTCAGGTAGAAAAATTCTGAAAACAAATGTAATTCATCCCTATCACGTAACTTTGATGCACGAACTTCATGAAAATGGCCCTCAGAAAAGACTTGTTATTTCTTTCAGAATCAACTTCTTTTGTATCAGTCTTTTTTAAATTGTGTATTATTTAGGGACGAGGCAAAATTTTCATACAACGCACGAAAGATTCCGCACCCATTTTTGAGAGTTTTTTTTTCAGTAACTGTTTAGTATGGAATAGTAGGTAACCGTATGATTGGACGACAGTTCTTACATGAGAATTTAACTGGACAGTATTACTTGGATATCGTACAAAATATGTTACTCGGGTTGTTGGAACGTTGGAAGATCTAGAAGTCAATGTGCAACAAAAACTTTGGTACCAACATGATAGCTGTGCTGCATACTCCAGTTGGATTCTTAGAAATTCCTTAAACAATCTATTTGGAGGATATTGGATTGCAGGAGGAGTTGTGCAGCCATACCTTCCAGGAAGTTGCGCAATTACTCCACAAGACTTTTTTATTTGGAGTATAATTAAAGAAATAGTATACTGAACTCCGGTAGTAAAAGAATATGATTTACAAAGTAGAATTATCGAAGCGTGTACGTTAGTTCCATCGGGCACGCTTGCCCGAGTCCGAAGATAAATGTTAAAAAGAATTAGGAAATGTATGGAAGTGGATGGAGGCAATTTTGAACATTTACTGAATTAAATAACACTTTGGTATGTATTTTTTGTTGTTTATCACTTGTTTTGTTTTTACTATAGTACGGTTGCACCAATAGGTGTTTTTCTTGCGAAATACTATTATAATTAATATTAGTAAACTTGTTCATTACTACAGTAAGAGATCTACTTGGCAGAAAGCAACTATCATTCATTTGCATACTATAAAAACTTCAATAAACTCAGTTGTTGTGATACATGTATGTTGGGTTGCGTCAATAACTTTTAAAGGACGACAACCTAGATGACCCATCCTGTACACTAAACCTTACATATTACTTTATGTTAATCATGTGCATGGGGTAGATATAAAGCAAAGAAATAATAAAAATACCGTAAGGTAAGACAAGAATAAAGAATGGATGTAGAAGTCATATTCTGATCCTGTAAATAATTCATTGAAAATTACCCACCCCTGGCACCCTTATGTAATTTTCTTACACGAAACGCTGTCTCTTAGACAAACAGATTAAGCAGTGATTCATGAAAAAATAATAAGACAAAATGTAGATTTATTATCTGCTGGTATTAGTCGCTTACTGCATTAATCACGAGGCCGCACTAATGTAGCCCGCTTGGCTCTTAAAACTTACTTGCGGCAGTAAAATTGAAAGGATATTAATTACAGGGCCGCCTTGCTAAACTTCCATACAAACCCATTTATCTTGTTTTCACCAGATTTCTGCTGAAAAGATGCTCGTTATCACACGTTATACACGTAGTTTTAGTTCAGTGCAGCGAAGTGAGGGAAAAGCCACGAAAAAAAACAGTATAGTTCTTTTTTCCGCCATTTAAGGTTTTTATCAGCAAGTTGGGCGACTTTTTAAGTCGACTGGCGAAAAAACGATTGCGCCTTAGTTGCCACACCTAGGCAAAGTTCCAACTTTGCCGATGAAGGGCTGGAAGTTTACACTAAAATTGTATTTTATCAACGTGTAGATTGTGCAAAGCTTTCACGAAAGATCTAAAAAAATAAAATTAATAATAATAAATTATAGTAGGCCTTAATAAATAATAAAAGTTGAAATTTCTCTCTGTGACTGCTAACGGGCTACTAATCTGCTTTAAAATGAGCGTCTACTGTCATCATAGATACATTAATATTAATATTTTAACACAATTCCGATATGTCGTAAAAGTGCATTTCATTTTCTTTTTCTTCTCGATTAATATAAAGTGTAATTCATTTGTTTAACTTACTTTCATATAAAGCGAACCTCCCATTTTACTAACCACCAACCTAAACATGGTATAATTTTCTTTAGATTTTAGCTTAGAGTCTTATGGGCTTGGTGCGTTGTTGACTTTGATGTTACTGCGTTGGTAATAAAGAGCACGCTTTGTCGGTCATTACTAATGCCACCATCAAAGTCGCAGCTACAGTCTTCTTTAAATTACTTTTTTTGTTCGTTATCTAGATGAATGTAGATAATACATACTAAACGAATACTGGCGTAAGTACATAGAAGAATGTTCCTAGTTTGGAGTTGGCAGGAATGTAGATGATATTGTACAATATGGAGCAGAAAATATTTAACGTAACTTTTTAAGTATGAAAGTGTAATAACTGTGTAAAGGAATTATGGACGGCCTTTTAACATTAGAAGTTCTCCCTCGGGAAATTCTATAAGGAATTTCGCACGGTAATTTTAAACAAAGGGGCACTGTGTGAAATCATAAAAATAAACAATAAGTTAGAGAGGTTTTCGTAAGACATCCAAAAGCAGTTTCACGAATTACACAATCTCTCAGTGTGTTAGATCAACACCTAAAATACTACAAAAGAATTTACAAAATTTTTTTGTATAAAATATAGGTTTATCTAATCACTTGCTCATGAATTTTCTGGCATTCTGAAGTAGGTTCTGGTACCAGCAACATTTGGTTTGCAGAAGACTTATGGCTGTGCCAGTACACAAAACCAGAGAGTATGGGGAATTAAAAATCCCAACCCTCATGAAGATGCAGAACATGGTTTTTGAAAGGGTTGTCGTTATTGTTGTTGTATTTCATTATCAGTAAATTATTTTTCAATAATATGGAGCACCCCCTATACTAACCATATAATTATTAACATGTTACATCTTCATTTTACGAATGAAATCATTTCCTGTCGTTTTCCAGAGTAATTTAAAATGTCTGGTCTTGGCCACGTTATTCCCCCCACCTTAATCCGTACCGTTATTGTTTGTCTTAAAGACTGCGTCTACGGAAGCTACCCATCCTCTCCGTACTACACGTACCAGTGGTCCCAACACTGCATACTATAGCAGACAACTTCTCTTCACGTATTAATTTTTTACAATAAAAAAATTGACATCAAGAGGAATATAAATTAAAGAACATTTCAATTTAGCCTAAAAATATAACGAGAGAACAGCATTTCCATAAACAGTGAATCCAAAGTATGCGTCAGTAATATTGACCTTGAAATACCGTAGCAATGTTGCCTTTCATTTCAAGGCATGGAAACCCAATCTAACAACATGGGGTGGTTGAGCAGGTTATATATGGTTTAAAGTATACCTTTTAAGTGTCTTTGTAATCTGTGTAATTAAATATTTTTGACAGCCACGAAAAATATTCAATATATATAGTAACAAAAATTATAGCTATACAAACAGTAAAAGTGTAAATGTATTTTTTTTTCTGGTAGAATAATAATTGTCAGTTTACTGTTTGATGGGACCTTGGTGGAGCAATGCGAATACACACTGCCACTCGAGATCACAGTGAAATGCGGCCTATCGGCCGTATGTTCGAACTGCTGAGGCGATCGTATTTCAGAGATAAAGCACTCTAAGAAGAAGTATAGGGTGCATGTTGCATGAATGGTTAGTATGTAAGGGACGCCCGCATTCCCCTGAACTAATGCGAAAGCGGTTCCGGGAGGTAGGAGTATGCATGAATGAAAAAAAAGTTTACTGTTTTATGTCTAAAGCTATTTTTCTTTCTAGCTACCTAAAATTAATCATAGCAAATCCTTTTAAATCTGCTACTTTTATTAACTTTTAAAAATTCAGTTATAGTAAAAAACAAAATGCATTGTTTTGTATTACTTATAGCATAGGCAAATAAACAAGTGTTTATTTGCCTATGCTTATAGCAAATTCATGCTGACTAATGTAAAGCCAACTGTGGTGGTAGCCGCCTAGTTGGTTGAGACCCGATTCTTGAGCAAACGTAAATATTTTGGGTTTAAGCTCCATCTATTGTCAATACATCGTATAAACATCTAGTGCTCTGTTACCCACCAGACACAATTTCCCAATTCGTCTTGGTGATTATAATGCCTACAATCCGTGTTTTTTTGTTGTTCGGAATCCATGTTAAACTGTAAGTCCTCGTGCTTCCACATTATTGCTGAGGAGTAATACATGGCAGAGAAGAGTGCTGGTGTCCAGAAGGGACACCAAGTATGTTGACAAATGTAAAGCCAGCAACCCTGAGTAATGTGTATGGCTCTTTCAGCTTCCAATATCTTAATTGGCTAAGCCATTTATAATACTGCTGACACATTTCTACATTCATCATTTGTTGGGACAGCAGGACAATGGTAATAACAGTAGTTCTCTGGCAGTTTAATTACTGAATGTTGGACTTGAAGACGGTAAGTGGTTAATTTGGGAGAGCATAAACATGTTAAACGTTGTCCAAATTTTAGAGTCCCTCTGGACGTACTTGTCACTCGCACAACAAAGTAAATGAGGCACAAAGAGAAATGTCGCCCGGCATTTCATTTCCTCAATTGCACAATTTCGTTGTTAAAAGAACAGTTAATGGGATACTAAAACTAAACTCTGCAAGCTCAAAACTGTCTCCGACAAGATAAAATGTTTCATGACGAGCTGTAGCTGCCAGATATTTTATACTTTTTCCTTCTTTTTGTCGCGAAGCGAAACGCGATAAAAGAAATGCGCGAATATATACGACACAATACACTTTGTCGCGAATATTGCCAGATGTTTGATCAATTTCACATCATGCAGAAAACTATTGTGACGAAAATGTCGAAGATATGTTGCTTTTTTGCCGTTGCAAAGGAAACTTTTGTGTTTTGTCCGAGCTGAAAATTTAGGTTGAAGCCGTAACAGGAAACTTATCTCGAATCCCTTGTTTCGCAAACTGTAGTGCTATTATTTCTAATTAGTACAGGATGATTAGTTTTCTCTTATCCTGATTTTCTCGGGGCTCTTGGAGGGATTTCCTTTTGTCAACGCCTTGTTAGGAAGACTGATTTTACGATCTTGATACTTGAAACTTTCTGCCTTAGCTCGCGTAACCTGAAAACTCTGAGCTGTTGCGAAGTTGCTAATGGTTTGTTGCAATTTTAAAAGGTAAAGTAAAGGAAACTGTTCAGTCTTAGTCAAACGGAAAAGACAAGCTGTCCATAAATCATTGTAGAAACATAGACAGTTGTGAGAATTCGTCTAAGTTGGCGTGTGCTACTTCATGCATTCTGAAATAAATCTTTGAATATCACATGAAGAGCTTACATTCAAAAAGGGATACGTCTAGTTAAAGTAGTTTTGAGAAAATCCAGTAAAAGTGTTTACGGTCAGCACCTTCTGATTTCAATTTTTCAATTAAAAGAAGTAGATTAATAAGTGATGTTTCTGATCGTGCAATTAGTTTCTTTTAATAATTTATCAGAAAAAGTACAAAAATGAATTGGATGTGTCTAGTTGCCTTTTTTTGGTTGAACTTTTGTTTGTAAAATATTGTTATTTAACTTACTACTTACTAAAAGTACGAACTTTTAATTTAAAAGTAGGCAACCCAAAATACATTTCCATATTAATATTGACGGTATTCTCAAGCAGTTTGGTTTGTTTGGTGTTTCATTTTACTTTGTTTTTAAATAAAGTAAGCGTGAACAAAAACAACAAAGTCTTATTTATAAATATCAAAGTTTACGTATTTCAACCATCACATTATTCAAACTTGGTTCGAGTTGAATAAGCTTTACTTAATCCAGCATACTGTCAAGCATATCAAACAGGCATCTCTGATTCATAATATCGCCGATAAAAATGTAGATATCGCAGTATGTTTTGATGTGAATTTTAGCTTGCCTATTTTTGAAATAGTAAGCTCGTATTCTCCCGTGATTCACTCTGTATAAGGCTGTCTTCAAAATTTGATTAATACAGAGGATATAATGGCTAGAGCATTTAAACAAAAACAAGTTACACCATAAAAACGAAAGAAACTTCTGGTTGATCTAATGCCCTTCCGGGCCCTTTTTAATTATGCGGATAAAGCAAGAATCATTAAAGTACCCAAATTTGGAAATAGATCACGTGTCTAAAGTGTTAAACGTTTTTTATAGGCTATGTCTAGTTTTGAACAAACTCTTCACTTTTATGTAGAAATTATAACTTAATTTTACAAAAAAATGCCTTGTCTCCTTGTGAATGAACCTTACTCACATGCACAGTTAACAAATAACATTGTTTTTCTATTTCCATAATAAATCAGAAATACTTTATCCAGTATGAAGCAAGTAATTTTCTCGTGTCAATACACTGAAGATTATATTATAAAACCTAGACCTCTTACTAACTGTTTACTTTCGATGAAAAGTTTTGAAAATGACCTGAAGTTGGCGCTAAAGTCGAATGCTCTTATGAAGTTATCAATGCATTACCTCCGTATTCCAAAAACATTTGAGAGAAACGATGTGTGATCAGTTTTAAAATAATATACATTAATGTAATAGATATTGTGTACGTAGCAGGGTTGTATTTTTAATTAAACATTAATATACAGTTATAGGAATGCGCCTGTATAAACAGTGACGCCCAAAACACCAACTTATTCATTTTGCACAACACATTGCAGAAAAATGTCTTTCAATTATTGCATCAGCATATGTCGGACTTGTATGTCAAAATAAATATATTTTTTTGTGATATTGTAGGTGTAATAAAATGTCATATTGTTGTTGTATACATAGGTATAGAAGACGGTTGTGATGGGTACACATAGTCACACCATTTTTTTTTTTTTATTGTAAGAGTTGGTAAGGTTGTGGCAAGTTCACAGGCAAGGTGTTTCGTATTCCATTAAGAAATATTTCTTTTTCCTCGTCATCATCTTCAACTGCTATATCTCTATTGTCTTCTATGTCTGTATTGCGCGTTTAAAAGAACCCAGATATAGAGGACCTCCAGTTTAGTTAGTTTTGTTTGCTATGAACTATGGGCAATTTATGTAGGAAACTTTTGACTTTATTGGACATCAATAAGAGTATGTTTTATTAAAAAAATATTGTGGTGTAGTAAATAATCCGATAGTAAGTGGTGGATTCTTACAAGCTGTTATATATTCTGTTTAACCCCTTTTCTTGCTAATTTTTCTTGTGTTTGTCCCTAATTAATTCTTGAATGTTTTTCGTTACCTCTTTGAAAATTTGTGTTTGAAGGTAATTATACTTGAAAATTAAATTAAGTCATATTTATTAGCTACAATTATGTTTAGAATTTCTGATATTGCTAAGGTTAACTATAATTTTGATTATATCTTTTGTTCAGAATCTCCGTCGTATGGATGCGCAAACGAACAATTTTTAGTGTTCATCAATGATCACAGAGGGCAGGAAGGTAAATGTTTTACCATGTGTTTACGCCGCCGCGTCAACGCTAACCGCACTTTCTCTTAGTTCGCCCGCGTCCTTCATTTCTGCAGCTTGTATGTTTTGGCGTATGTTTACGCAAAATAAATCAATAATAGCTACGAACTTACGGCATGGCTCAATTTAATATTATGAAACATTGATAAAATTCTACATCATCTACAGTCACATGATTATATTGAGTTTTCTCATAGATGTCAAAGTAATTTAGATTTATTTGCGCATGCTCACAGTCAGAATTTCCCACAAAATTCTGGTTCGTTCCATACATGTATTACAGAATCCTGTACAAATTCTGCGTCGTTTCATACTAGTCTTAACAACTTTGCTTTAACAAACTTCTAGAGGACACTGCAGTATTCTTGAGTTTAGATTTTATAGAACCTACACAACCACCCTCTAATTATTTAAACTGCGTAGTGTAAGTAAGCATTTTCCGTACAAATTTTTCCCAAGCTCGCATAAAATTAGTAGGAAGTTTCCCGTTTGTTAAACATGTATGCAAAATTTTATTGTGTTTACTTTATGCCGGGTATCAAATGTGTTTGTTGCGTATACAAAACAACTATTATTTTTGAGTATAAATGAAAATTTAAACTGCAAAACTATGGTTAATTGTCAAGTGTGTTCAGCTGTTTATGCTCGAGATATGTTGCTAATCAAGTAAAATGGTTGTATTGTAATGTGTTTTGATTGAGCGAGATCTGGGGCGCTGTTTTTCAAGCATTTCTATGCACGGCAGCCATACTTGGTACAGTATACACTCTAACTATGAATTTTGCCAGTCTGGGGTAGTTCCTAATCCAGTAGTGATTTTTAAAGGGGACCAGAAGGTCCATATACAGAGTTTTCTCTACCAGATTGATCTCACTGACCTCGGGCAGGATCTAACCTGCGTCTCTTGGATCTATAGGCAAGTGCGCAAACTACTAGACCAGGGGTCGGCCACCCATGGTCCGCAGGCTGCATGCGGCCCGTTTAATGTTTCGCAAAAAAGCCTTATCGTCCCGTTGCTGCGGTCGATTTCATCACTTTCTTTTTTGTTTCTACTCGTGGTTTTAAATTATTGTTGATCTAATTTTGAACCTTAAGTCGAGAGGTCGAAGAATTGTCACACTACCCGGAAGGAGGTATATTCCTTTATACCCCTTTTCCTCCCAATGTCTTCCTAAAGTAATCACAAATTTTACTTATTATCGTTCGTTATTTTAATATTGACTTATTTAAATAAAACGATATGAAATTTAGTAACATAATATAAAATTATGACTAACTAGGAAGCAATTTACTAACATGAGCAAGAAATTGAAAATTTTATAGGGGTTTGATTCGAGGACCAATTGACGGCTGTCACATTTCGATCGGATCCTTCTATTGCGTTCACTAATCGCAAAACTAATTGTATAATAGTGTATCTTTGACGTGGTGTACTAGGACATACCACAACCCCAATAGCTCGCATGTACTCACTGCCACCACGCCACCTGGAGCACATAATGGAAGGTACATACCTGGCGCCTCGCCCCTTCGGCTCCAATAATGGCCTCCCTCAAAAGCGGGTTTAAAATTTTGTGCATCGAAAAATATACCACCTCCCGAATTAAGGGATCTTCTTAGAGGTGTCGCATGAGGTTTGCCCCCCACCTGCCCGCTTCCTGCCAACCCCTACACTGTATACACCGAGGCCGGTAAGTGAAATTCTTAAACGATCATTTTGCGATCGTGTTGCGTTTTCATTGTTTAAATTTGGTTTCGAGTAAACATAACTTAGACTTCACTTCCTATAATTAGATGCTATTTAGACAAAAAGTTAACGTCATGCTATAATGGAAAGCCTATAGATTTCTTCTAGCAACTTGTGGCTTTAGACCACTTCATTAGAGATTATTTTATTAAGTGTTAATTAATGCGATCGGCGTTACTCGCAGGAATATAAAAAACGATATAAACGCCTGCATACTTATGAAATATAAAGCAAGAAAAAAATATGTAGAACAAATTTGCGATAACATCGTCATTCTGCGTGACTTGGGAGAATGTTGAGTGTAAAATTGAATAGATAAGGCATAGGGGGAAGTAAATGCATTACCTCCGTTATAGCACAGGAAAAGAATTTCACGCTGCATTTGCACGAAAGTGCAAAGGTAGTTTAGGCGTCACAAATAAAAATAACAGTCAGAATTAAAATCGACAGTTTCTGAGTTGGATATTAATGTTCTGTTAACGCTTAGGTCCTGGAATCGATAGCGTACGGCACGCAGTTCCTTAAAGAGCAGGAAGTAAAGTCTATAGGGTTTTTGGGTGTGCTTTTTACACTTGCGATAAGGGATTATGTTCGTTCTCGCCCGGCGACAAAATGGGGCGGGAACACAGACGCCTCCGCTTATTTCCAGTCGCTGTGAATTTAAAATGCCCTCTTTAAATTATCATTGTTAAATTGTTAACTGTCATCCTTAAATTATGCGCAAAAGAATTTATGAGCCTTAAAGTTAATCGCCAGGAGCGCGCCTGAGGCCATCCACCCCTTTGGTTATAAATTGCAAGGTTAACCTCCTCCATCTGAAGTAGTCCTTCTAAATTAATTTTACATAAATTTCCGGGAATACCCGGCCGCCAATTTTCTTGGGGTCAAGTCGTGTCAAGGACGGGGAAAAGGCGAAGGAGACGCGGAAACTCGCACGCCGGAGCCTAACCTGTCACCAACTCCTGCACGACAGGTTGCCTTTAAACACGTTATCTACAAATACTGTGCCTGACCCGAAATGTAATTTACTCGGGTTTCCGACAAAATTTAACGCAATAAGCTCTCAGGGAAGATGGGCGGTTTTCGGCTAGGAAATGGAATATTCCCGATCCCAAATCAATGCTGATCTGATGAGGAAGTCCGACCCTAAATTATAATAGTTATTTACTTCTTAAGCTGGATAATGGGTTATCCCCAATCGTGAATCATTCCTGATTCGGGTGGGATTCACTGATTTGGTCCTATTTGTTTGTGGCTGCTTCGGATGAGGGTTGTTTTTACCCTGGGGCTTCAGGGGGACTTAGAGAACCATTCATTTTACATTTCCAATAAAATGACTCTTTTCCAGTAGAATTAAAAAGAAATCCATGGCTTAGATGGGTCAAACCCGAAGAAATATTTTCTGTTCGAAAATCAAAATAATTATTTTTTCTACTGTCGTCCTCTTAAGTCGTTGTATATTTCTAATAAAATAACTCTTTTTCGATAAAGTTATGAAGAGGACGAAAGCCTGGAAGGGTTGTATTGGAGAACATAAATATATTTTGCCTTTAATGTAGATATCTTCCGCTTAAAGTTGAAACTTAGGATTTCTTTTTCCAATAAAATGGCTCTTATCCAATGTAATTACAAACATAAAGAAAACTTCGAACTGCTGTTACACTGGTAGAAATAATATTATATTTAATCGTTAAACCAGAAACTTGCACTTAAAGTCGAAATTAAGAGTTTAAACATGAGCTGCTTATCTTTTCTAAAATGTCACAAAGTAGGATGCTATTTACAATGAAATACTCATTTTCAGTGTAATTACAAAGAGGATGAAACCTTAGTAAAAGCATATCGGAAAAAACAATTACATGCTGATTTTAAACCCGAAATTGCGATTTAAAAGTCGAAATTTAGGGTTTCGACACTGCGCAAGCGGTACAAACGAGGATCACGATAATAATAATAATAATAATAATAATAATTTAGGGTTTAAGTCGATATTTTATATTTAAGTCGAAATCTCCGGTTCAACGTCAAATATTTCCCATTGTTGCCCATAAACGCTTTTAAATTTCCAATAAATTTCCCAATTTTCCGGTAAAATGATAAAAAAAACCAAGGCTCATACGGGTTACATTTTAGCTTTAGGCGAAAGTATAAGTTCCATGTAGCAATTTTCGTTATGGCCGAAATTTTGGATTCAAAGTCCATATTTTTGTGTTCAAATTCGTATTGAAATTAGAAATCGCGGATCTAAAGCCGAAATTTACGGTTTAAAGGCAAAAAACCACGAAAAATGTGTCTAAATTTGACTAATACGTTTAATTTAGAAATAAAGGATTTAATGCCTATGCCAGTGCAGCCCCGTAAATATTTGTTTCCAATAAATTCACACGTTCATGTATAATTAAATAACAACAACGGCTTGAAAGTACACATTCGAATTCGAACTTGAAATCAGGAAATTAAAGTCGGGATATCAGGTTTGAAATATAAATTTCGGATTAACAGTTGAATTTTTTCCGATATCTAAACATTCTATCAATAAAATTATAAACGGGCGTAGGATTACATCAGAAGAAATAATTACATTTCGGCTTTACAACTGATATTTTGAGTTTTATGTCAAACTGCAATTCAAGATGTTTCCAATAGCTTTCTCTCCCTGGGGATGTCGTTTATAAAGAGAAATAATTGGCTATAATTTGGAACATTTGGAAGATATTGAAGAAAAAACTTAATTATCTGCAACCGTTTATACGTTTTTTAATGTGCCTCTTGTTTTTAACATCATGAATGCACTTTCCAATTGCTTATTCAACTGTGACGGTAGATGTGCCGATTTTCTTAAAGCGTTAAACGTTCTTCTTATATATGCAATCCCGTTTCTTAACAGAAGCGGTATCAGCCCTTCCTTGAGAAATAAAATTAGTTGTTGATAGTTCTCAGCATACAGTTTCTTTTTTAAACTAAGACAATTTGACTTGCTTAGAATTTTAAAACAATTCGTATACATATATTTTAAGTTCGCTTTCATTTTTACCTTACAACAAAGACTACTTGTGATTGATTTCCAATAAATTATCGTTGTATTCTTTGTTGCGCCAGTGTGGTCCAGATGTTAGAGCACTGGGTTCGGGTGCGAAAGGTCGGGAGTTCAAACCCACGACTCGATGCCTGGCAGACGGCCTACCCAGTCGTTTTAAATAATTGGGTACCTGCGTTCGAATGAACAAGAGGTAATAATGCGGTTGACCAAAGCGTGATGCTCACTGCATCACCACGTTTCATTCATTTGACACTCGACAACCGGGTGTGAGAGTAAGAATACGGGAGCCCTGACTATCTGCCTTGCAGGCCAAGCCCCTTCATGGGGTGTAGATTCTCACCATTATTATTCTTTGTTAGCAAAACGTACAGAATAGGAAGATACAGAAAAAACATATACTAAGATCAATAATGGCTTCTGATTTTCTGATAAAAGCTAATGCCGGTTACTATAGAGGAGACCCTATATTGAAAAAAGAATAAAAGAGAAGGCGAGAAGGTGGAATTAAAAAACTGCGTACTCAAATATATAAAAATGATATTTGGCGTCTATTAGAATTGCGAGAGTTTAATAAAACTTACACGTCCGCCGTCATTGGAAAAATATTCAATAATGGATAAACCACAATACGATATTCAAAAAATTAAAATAGTAATTTTTTTTAAATAACTAACGAAAGGATTCCTGTAATCAAATTGGATTGGGTACAATTCGCCGCGGCACGTTTAGCCGCTAACACGATTTGCCGCCAGGTACGATTCGCTACGATACGTTCGTCGTCGTAAAAATACTACTATGTTGTTATAAGAATTACAGAAAATGTTATTCGTGAGTTAAATTCAACAATCTTTGACAGTTCTATTATAAATTTCAAATACAAAATCAGAAATATGAACAAATATGGCTTGAAATATTTAAAGCCACATTTGACTATATTTTTGTTTGATGGTATTATATTTACATGATGTATCAATTTATTACTAGTAAGAGTTAATATTTTTAAAATAAGGAATTTCGGTTGGTTGCAGTTGTTTACAATAATTATTCGTTTATTCGCCCTATTTAATTTTATGCTACCCAACTTTCGAAAAAAAAAATAGTAAAAAAGTTATGTTGGGCGTTCAAATGTCACTTGGGTTGCCTATTAATACCGTCTGCTCAATAAAAATGCTCCTACATTGTAGCAATTTTATTACCCCATTTATACCTAATAAATCGTATAATATCTAGAGTGGTAGATCAAACTTCACATTTTACCGAAGTGTTTAAGTGTCTATATCTATATTTTTTTAGTAATTGTCTTTAAATTTGAATGTTAAATGAAAAACCAGTAAAGTTTTAGATATCAATTTGCAATTTTTACCCTATATATATTTTTTAGAACAAATTAAGATTTTAATGTTATCGCATTGCTTCCGTGCGCTGGCAGTACCTATTCAAAAATAACGCAGATATCTGCTTGTTCTTATAATAACTACCAATCTGAAGTGCCGGTTCTGAGATGTCAGCTGCCTGCGTGCCACATATATATTTCCGCCCATGCAAATGGGAGTACCAGTAAATATGCTATTAGATTTCTAACCTGAACCATGGAGATCACTGTTCTATCTAGTTGGCAGGGGTAAAAATATGCTATAATAATATTACGTATTATACGCCGTATTTTTTAAATTTATATTTCCGTATAACTTCTATCGGTTCCACAGCGGAGCATTGCCGACAGCGACCAATTGGTAGCCGCAGTGCAGAAAAATCCGCGCTGGTCAGTACTCGAATGGGTGGACCAATATTGTGGTATTTGCAACCGGTTGTGCTTCGGAAGGTACATAAAGCTGTCGGCCCCGGTTGTACAGTTGTCATACGAACATCTTTGACATTCGTAAACCATGTTGTGGCACTTCTCTTCTCTGTTGGAGAGGTTAGGTTAGCTTCCTGCTCGGTACACGAGCAAAGCGGGCTCACTCTCTACTCCATTGTAGATAATTAACAGCCCATTGACCTATACACAGACGAAAACGCAAGAGAAGATTTATGTTCAAAATAAAACTGTACAAAAATTTCACACGTGAGTACAGTAACAAAATGTATGTATCTATAGGATGATAATGAATTGCAGGGACAAATGGAAATTAATACAGGATAAATATGAGAAATATCCTGTATTAATTTCCGTCGTTATGGAAACAAATAGTAGGTAGTAAATTGAGTTGCCTACTTTTAGGCGCTTCTTAAAGAATTTTTGAGAAGCTCTATACCCGAAAGGAAATACTTTTGACCATACATTTATTAACAAAAAAAGTTTGTTTTCATGCATTCTTTACGCCCCAGAAGTTTGTCCCTGCAATTCATTAACACCCTGTATAGTGTTAAAAGTGCAGTCTTTTTGCATATTTATTTGCCAATTCGTCAATTACATCAGATAATTCCAAACTAACGCTCAAGTCCTTCTCTATGGCCAGCAGTCCTAAATCACCAAACCTCTCTTGAGTTATTGACGTTCTTAAACATGTCTTTATAATATCTTTCAGCTGATACTGGCTACACTAACTCGAACTGTCAGAAGAATAGTCAAAGCTATAATCAGATTAGTAAATGATGACATTAAACTACTTTTTGTTGTATACCAATGTTAAGTTTTTTAATGGGTCTGCCCCAACGGCAATTCCATTGCTGAAAACTCTATACGTCAGCTCGTTGAAGAGCTCAAGACCATCAATATCCTTAAAAAAATTGTTTTCTTTGTTAACTAGGAGGGAAGCATATAAGTCAATGCCAGATTTTTTAATTTCCTTTTAAGTAGGTAATTTCTCGAAATTCAGAGTCATCATCATCTTCATCTGACATGCAGCTGACTTAAGAGCCGATCCTGGATACGCCAGGCCCACCCCATGCCAGTAGGTGGGTAGGAATTTACGGGATATTTAAATATATAATTTAAACCTGTATTAACAATCATTAGATAAAATTGTATTCTAAAACAATTCTTTTGGATTTCTGATAGGTTCATCAGAACTTTCATAATCAGGAAGGCGAACTTTAGTTCCACTCCTTACAACTGGAAATTCTGCTTCTACATTTACTTCTGCACCGGTAATACATTTACTAAATTTTCTTTTTATTATTTAAGAGTGCACAAGATGCCGCTCCGGTCGACTTAAGAATCTGGCCGCCTCTGTGCATGCACGCGCTGCATACCTGCTAGACCCGGCCCTGCCCCTATGTACAGTGATTATTATTACGAGTGTAAGAAAACCCCAACCAATCTTCCAATCTTGGTGGCGAATGGTATCCTTGCGAACCGCACGAGTCACGTCAGTGAATCGTGCAGCGGAGAATCGTGTATCGGCGAATCGTACAACAGGGAATCGTTTCGCGGTGAATCGTTCTTCAACGAATCGTGCAGCAGGGAATCGGTCCGCGGTGAATCGTTCTCGGCAAAATGTTAGGCGGTGAATAGTGCGCGCGGAATTTCACCGTTCTCAAATAACATTTTAGCTGTAAAATCAAACTTTCGATTTTAAAGCAGGAATTTAAAGTCGATATGTAACTATATTTTCAGTGGGTCCCTTAAAACTTATAGAGTTCCAATAAAGTGATTCTCATCCAAGTTGCAAGAAGAACGTATGGTTGGGAGTGCCGCATAGAAGGAAATAATAAAATATCGGCTTTGAAGTTGACATTTTTATTTTAAAGTTAACGTGATTATTTTTTGAATATTATTCTCCTACGCTACAATAAGAGAATAGCGCTAATGTACTTTGTAATTAGTTGGTTTCCTCTTTTAGAGAAAATTAATGTAAAATTTATAAAATATAGCCATGAAACTAATTAACAGCTTGTGGCTTCAGTACCCTTTTTGTTTACGGACTGGAGAAAATTTATGAACTAATGCTTTTCCAGTACTTACTTATAATCTTTAATAATATCGTGTTGTAGCAAAGAACACAATATTTAAAAATATTTGAATGGTATATATTTGTCTACATTAGGGTTACTATATAAATATTTTTTTAAACATCTTGTTTATGAACGGTAAATTATAATCATTAAGGAATATCTCGACATCTAAAACTTAGTTAACACATTAATTTACATTTTAATCCTCACGCGAAAAGAATTTAATTTAAACTCCTGAAAAGATTTAGAAGTCTTTCGTATTTTAAGCCACATATGGTTAGACTTATTTTTATGATTACTGCTGCATTCAAATATTTGTGTTTGGCAGTATTAAAACAAATGTTTGAGTGGTATATACTCACACCTACCCTTTTCTAAACAATAAATTTATTATTATTTGTGTAGGAATAGGAGAAACAACATTATTATAAAATTTGTAAAATCAAACTTAAAAGCTCGGAAAACAAAACACAATCCCTGAATCAACATTTTTGTTTAACGACCCACACAAAGGATTCGAAAACATTAAATTAATACAGGAGAGGATATTGAATTTCGCTGAAATTAAGCATTTCGTAATTAATTTCCCATTGCAGCAGCACAACACGCACTCGTAATGAATTTACGTGTGCTTCAAGATAGCTGGCAACATTAATATCACTCTAATAAGAGTTTACGATTACAGAATCAAACTTCACTCATTACATTAATGAACGTTCCTTCCGCGCACTACTGTATTACACAAATTAATTTGAAATTTGGCGGGGCGCATTTAACAACATAGGCGAATTCTAACATGCAACAAATTGTTAGCCTTAGACCTGTATGACACGGTACATAATTTTGTACAAAATTCTGCAAAATACGTACGACATTGAACAGAATTTTGTACAAAATTCTGTCTGTGAGCATGCGCAAACAGGTGCAAATTACGTTGACTTCTGTGAGAAAACTGTCAAAATAGTCATGTGACGGCCGATAAAGTAGAATTCTATCAAGATTTCAAATTAGGTTAATGCATAAGTTCGTGGAGCTATTATTTATTTATTTTACATGAACGCACGACAAAACAAACAAGCAGCAATAAACACCGCGAGTGGGATAAGAGAAAGCGCGTGGAGTGTCGGCAGGCGGTGTAAACATATTCTTCTCTGCCCTCTGTGATTGTTAATAAACACTAAAAATTGCTGATTTGCGCATCGATGCGGCGCCGACTTTGTACAAAATTCCATAGGTTTTAGAACACGAATCTATAGAATTTTGTACAAAATGTTGCTGTATGACACGACACATAATTTTGTAAAAACACTTTGAACAAAATTTTGTACAAAATTCTGTGCCGTGTCATACAGGCCTTAAATCAAACACAAAAAAATCAGTTTAAATGCAAATCGTCTGTTGTCTATACGTAGTTGGTAATTCCGAAATCACAAGGAAAACTCAGCCTCAAAGAGACTGCATTATACTTTCCAGTTTCTTTTACAAGCAGGATCATTTGTATTCCAACCTTTTGGACTGGCGAGTGCATTTAATTACCACTTTGTACGACTTCCTGTTCGAAAGAGCGGCTCAATTCGTACTATGAATTACGCGCTTATTATTCCTAGAGCTCTTAATAGAATTCTGCAGCTAAGATTGTAATTAAATTGTAACAAAGCCGACCAACTTTATTAGTTTTTCGGACGGGCACGAACACGAGACATGCTCAGCGGTTTAACGAACTCTTCAAAGTGTGTATTTTGTATTCATGTATTGCAGTTAATATCAAAATATAAGATTTTCGCTAAAATAGGGTATGTTGTTGAAAGATGATTTCTTGTTTTAAATACTGCATGCTCTATACAATGCACAGTAGGAGATAGATGAAAAACTGCAGAGCAACAAACATGTTTTAAGACACATGTATGTTGGGTTGCAGTAGTCTAGGGGTTACATTTTAGTTATCTTGCGCAGATGCACCAAAACAAACATGCCAACAACTTAATATGAAAACCAGTCATTAATGCTTTGTCTGTTGATCTTTAATCAGTAGTAATATATTTCAATGTTTGCAAATTTGAGATTATAGCATTAATTACAGATACCTCGCGAATTGGCACCGCTTTGTGTACAAATTAAGCAGCGATCCGGCGTGTATTCGTTATTAAACAGCGTCACCTCCACAATGGCAGCATAATTGAGACATCTAATGAAGTTTCAGCAAGCCCCTTATAATCCGCGCTTGTTAAGGCTAATCTAACTGAAAACTCGTGTGACACGTGTTCCGGCGCGTAAGCGGCGTTTAATTATGTGGTTGATGCAGGAAAATTTGATTTCTGCTCGGATTTGGCTAATATTGATTTATAGTCAACTTTGAAGTAGTGTCACAACAGATCTTCACAACAACTTTGTTAAAATACGCCAGTGGTAAGAACAATTTTTGATATAGATTTGGGTGCTGTTTGCGAAGAAAAATATACCTTTCGGTTGGTGTGCTTTTCTTGCAACTTATTTATTGAGCAATAAAGCAAAGGAACAATATCACGAATCAAGTCAACTTTGAGTATGTTCAAACTGTTGTCTGTTCAGATTCCATACTAATTTGGGAGTCGTCTTTATGCAGTATTTGAGAATGCAAGAATATTTTCATAGGGTATCTGTTCAGATTCCATACTAATTTGGGAGTCGTCTTTATGCAGTATTTGAGAATGCAAGAATATTTTCATAGGGTAAAGAAAACATTAAACGAAAAAAAGGTACAATGTAATTAACTACCATTACTATATCATTTCTTATGTTAAAATGGGTCCTGCAAGTGCACTTTTTAAATTATCATTCGGCCAGTTTCAATATTTTGAGGAGTCGCTTTCATGAAGTATCCAAGAGTGAAACAATATATTTATATCAACTGTAATAACATTTGGCTCTGAATCAGGTGCTTCTGTAATTCTTCTTCACTCAGTTTCCATATACCAATATGTATTAGGGAAAATAAAATCTGGCAGATTAGCCTCAACATGGAACAGTAATATAATCAACAAGTGTAAAGCATGTAATTTAACATGAAGTGAAACGAAGATACGGGCACAAAATAAAATTAGCTGAAAGTGTTTGTTTCATTGATGTGCCTTCAAGAAATTAACTCAACTCTGGCAAAAACGTGTATAAGACAAGATTGTTTAGTTAAGTGAAGTCAAAGCTATTATAATAATAAGGATGATAACCTTATATTATTAAGTGAATCGCAACGTATCCCGCGGGCGCCCTGTGGTCCTTCAGGATCTACAGGAACGAAGAAGAAGAAAAAGAAGAAGAGGTATTGGTATTTTATTTAAGAAGTCGTCTGTAAGTATTAGCTATGACAAGAATACTTAAACTACAGTCAGTTATTCCACCTGCCACAATCGAAGATAACACATACACGACAGATAATGGAAAACCGAAATGTTTGTAGCACACTTGGAGACAGTCTTTATAACCTACATTCCACAAGTGAGATCCATAAACCAATCTTTTATGGATGTAACGGTGTTTCCTTAAACATATACGGATTATCCGTTCCCCATATTGTCATATTTTGGCTGCTAAGATACCCATTGAGGTGAAACCAGGCTTCATCGCTGAATCAAGGAAGATCCAATATGTCATTATTATTTATGTTGGTAAACCAGTGACAATAATTTGCTGTTGTTTGTTGGAAATCATGGGGTAAAAGTTGATGAACAATTTGCATTTTATATGGAAACATGATCAAATCTTTTTTTTATTGTTCGACAAGTACCGTATGATAAATCAATTTCTTGGCGTAGGAGTTGCTTCTATAATATCTTTAACATTGTCAATAACTTCTGCAGTTATTTTCACAGGTCTTCCTGATCCCTCTTTTCTTTCAAATCATCCACTTTCTCTAAAATTATTCACAATAATCTTGGTAGTTTGATAGAAATTGTTATAGGTGAAGTTTGCAGTCTCATGAATGATGAATTTTTGTGAAATAGATTTGCAATTAATATTGCCATTCATCATTTTCATTCTTTGTA
>JABXWE010028989.1:0-11941 GCA_014611495.1 Limonius californicus | reverse complement strand
CCCGGTTCTCCGTACTTTTTTTCCAAGATGGTGGCGGTTTTCATTGGGACCCCGCACTATAAAACGTATTCAAAAATCTAAAATATCGGACCATTCGCAAGGTACAGTCCTTCTTTGTATTCTATCTACTGGACTATTATTTGTTTTTGAAATAATTTATGGTATAAAAATATAGATTATAAAATTTTAACATCCTGTAACTCCGTACCAACGCATTTCCGGACAAATGTTCACCGAAACGTTTCTTCTTAGAATAAATAACCCGTACTTATTTAGGAACACTCTGTATTTTGGATTTACTTTATAATGGTCAAATTGTTTACGTTTCGTTATTTTGAGTACAGAAACGCAAAACTTACGAATTCTGAAATATTTGGTTTTACGATTGAATGTTAAAGCAGCTTCAGTAGGTAGCCTAAAACGGGATTAATTCAATCGGCGGCGGTGTAAACGTCGCTTACAGCAGGCTTGTAAACGGATTTATATGTTTACTGCGCATGACATTGCCGTCGACTTTGGGGCTGTCATAATTTCCAACAGCGGGTTTTGGTCGCCATTACTGGTTCTGATGGTTTGGCCTTGCCCAAACAAATTTTTTGGAATAATTTGAATATGTTAACCAACTATTCGCAGTATTCTAGTCAGAGAAATAACAGAAAATGTGATTCATATTCTGGTAAGTTACCGTTTTTATTTACTATACCATAATTATTCCGTTGAGTTTAGAGCGTAGCAATGCTGTGACCATATATACAACAAAATTGTTACAGTACTATCAATGCAGAAATTATATAGGATGCTTCAAATTTGGTTATTACGTTTGAATCTCGGAATTGTGGGGGGTGAATATGAATAATTCGTTCACCGTTTACCCTGTTGGCTTTTTTCGAGATGTTGATTTATATTTGTTTAAGGATAATATGAGTATTCATTTAAAATAATACAGGGGGTTGCAAATCTGCTTTCTTCCGTTTAGGATGTCGTTTATTTGCAGTGTGATTAATTGAATTGTGTCAAGGTCTTCTATATTTACTTAGTAATAATCTGCAAACAATTACGGAAAAAATATTTTAACACGCACACAAGCAAATACAAAGCAGAGCTGCTGAAATTATAAAGGATTTTTTACTGTATTATCTAGTGGCGTTTTAGAAATGTATGTATATCCGATTGGGCTTAACATTTTTAAGGCCCATCATTAATGGTAAATATCTCATAATTGAATTTTTACACCAGTTCCTGGGATTAAATTTCAACTCTAGAGTAATAGGTTATATGATTTTATTTTTATGCCAGAAAGAATAAAAATGATTGTTTGAATGCTTGCCTAATTTAAATATTTTAGAATAATGGTTAAGTAATCTTAAAATCAAGCTGGAAATGGAACTAGCCAACCAGTTTCAGCATGTTATGAACCGCGAAATGCGCAGACTGTGAAGATAGCTAAAAGAAAGAAGGATAATATATCAAAGCTTGAAACCTAAAAGCATCGGCCTATGGCATCGGGTATTCTGATATGCGAAATAACCTATAAAAAACAATTTTTTTTAGATAATTGAAAAAGACTTTTTAATGTTTAAAGAAAAGGCAGGTAAACACGAACGAAATACAAGACAAGTGTTATTGACAAACGATGATATTTAAATTTACTGAGCCGGGATAATAAGTTAACAGTTGAACTTTACGATTTATTATCTCATAAAGTAAAATTATTTGCAGATATCACAGTAGGACATTTACAAAGATTGATATGAGGACTGGAGCCCTCCAACAATTCTTGTAGGACCGCCTATGCCCTGGGAAGATCTGGCTCACCACACACGGTGCAAGAACACCTGGTCAGCTCACAACTTCCACAGGTTAAAGCGGGGACAAGCTCTGGATCTGGTGAAGGAAACCCTCAGGGATAAGAAAGTCAGTAAAAAAAGAAATTGAAATTTCTGAGGAGATCGTTCCTTCGCCTAGAGATTAAGGGGTCTCCTATGTTATGCACAGCAGGGACTGGTGCGTAAGTGTTCCTCTGCCCAGACAGTGTACTTGGCACACTACCATACCCAAGAGAGAGAGAAGCTGAGGACACAGAAGATTTCTGGGAAAGGCCCCCCGAAGGTAAAATTCTTTGGTAATAATCAACAATCAACCAACTCACCTGCTTTACAGGAATTGAATTTTGCTAGTGCCTTTATTATTTGATCTACTTCAACCAGATTTTGTGCTCGTTTACCATTTACCATATTTGACTATTTCAATGTAAAATGAACTGATTTGTTAACTTTTTAGATATGATTTGACTATTTTTAGTTTTATTTTCAGTATTCAGTGTTCTAGCTAGAAATAAATTTTAGGTGGGCGGTAAAGAAATGAAGCCGCAAGCACGAACCCCAAGCGATTTTTTCTTGACCATGGCATGGTGAAACGCATATTGTAACGAACTTTAAACATTACTCCGTTAAAAAAAATATTTTTATAAATTTTTTTGTGTAAAACTGTAAATTTTAACAAACAATGTGATACAGTATTTTATTTTTCATAGAACACTATCACTATCTACTAAGTCTCATTGATATAATACACATAGAAAATAAAAATGAATAATTATTGGTTTTATAAACATAAACCTATGTTTCTAAGCTATTACAAACAATACAATTACATATAAAATAAATAAATAAACAACACAAATTCTGAATACTACATATTTTAAAATATAAATACAAATATTTATACGTTTATTCTTCTTTTCTTCTGGGATGCCCACTCGTCAGCAGCACCTTCAAAATCAAAAAAAGCACTTCCTTCGCTCTCTATCGAAATTATTAATTGGTTATTTAAAGTATCTTCTTTTATTTTGTTTCTTAAATATGTTTTAATCCTTTTTAAAGCTGAAAATCCTCTTTCACAGTCTACTGAAGAAACTGCCAATATAAGTGCAATATTTGCAAGCTTGCTAATATTGGGCATGATTTCTCGGTGTTTAGTTAATCTTATCAAGCAGTCTCGTTTAGTGAAATTTCTGTACTCCGAACTCTTTAACATTGGCAATGCAACCCTAAATTAATTTTCAGCAGCAATGTTTTCAATTGGCGGTGGAATGTATATAGAATAGTGATTTAAGAGGAAATCAATGTACTTTCTGGCGTCATCCTCTGTTTTTGCCGAATAGAAATCTGGAGTAAACATTGAAGAGGCTTCAATTATTGGTATATCGGGAAATCTGTCCATCAGGCTTTGAATAATTTTTTGATAAAATGTAATATAAATTTTATTTTTGAAACACGATTCCTTCTCAGCAGAGTATTTAATGTTCACTGTACACCAATAATTTTCCAACAAATGAATCAGGATACAAAAATGCATTCCAGGTTTTATCAAAAGCTGCTTTAAAGCGTCTTTAGTTCCATTTAAAACTTCTCGTATGCTTGTAATGTCAGGGTCTTCTCGTTGCCATGATTCGGATAAAATGGTCAATAATAGTAAAGCATCTGAAAACATTAATAAGGTTGCTATAAAATCATATGTTTGCATGAATTTTGAAAGTCCAACGGCAGTTGCATTATGTCTTTGAGTAGCTTCTCGCTCCAAAGCAGCAATTACGACAATGAACGAACGACGAAGTGCTTGAACTGATGCATCATGTGAGAACCAACGTGTATCATTAGCTAATTTTAGTTTTATATCAGGGCCTTCCAAAATTTTTGTGGTTCAGTAAGCCCTGCTATACGCACAGCAGAATTTTGAAAAAAGAAAAATACCTGCTTCAGAGTGTCCCGGAATTTTTGTAGATAAGGAATATCATTTGCTGCTTCAGCACTGGCTAGAGCAGTGGTGCCCAACCTTTAACTCGGCGCGAGCCAATTTAGAATTTAAAAAATTTTGGCGAGCCACACTTATATGTTGCACTTTTAATATTTCAATTATAAACATATATAATGCACAAACTATAAAAATATGTGGTGTAATATGTTAAAGAAAAAGTGTGATTATGTACTTTTTATATTAATATTTATTTAAAAAATCAACAAGATACAAATAAAATTAAAATTAAATACAGGAAAAGCATATTTTAATGTGAAACCTGACACTGCATATCATCTGCGAGTTTATTGTACTCTGGTACATACGATGTTATGGCTAAATTCATGCAGTCATTCAGATGTTCGTTTGTTATCCTGGATCTGAACTTTGATTTTAACAAGTTCATTGTTTAAACCCACTTTCGCAAAGGTAAGTTGATCCAAAGCAGGAGTTTAACCTTTGAAGAGTTTCTTTTAAGAGTGGATATTTTTTCTCATCTACGAGTATCCAAAAAATCTGTTTGCGATATTCTTGTTTTTAATTGTAGATCAGACTGAAAATCAATTATTTCCATTTCTAAATCGGTAGAATTTTTATTTAACATATTTGCAATCTGTTGGGATATTTCGGAAATATTAGTATCTACAAATGGATTTGAAATGAATGAAGCAATGGGCTGAATTTTACGAAAATCAGAAAATCTAATTTCGAAATTATTTTTAAGCTCGACAAGATTTTCAGAATATTTAATTGTTTCAATTTTCTTATATTTCTTGATGTAGTTCTCCAAATTTGTGAAGTGGCAAAAGTTACATTCCTTTATTTGGGATATCCACAAATTTAATTTTGATTTAAAGGCGTTTATACTTCCTATTAACTCAATAATAGTCTTTTCTTTGCCCTGAAGTTCAAGATTTAGTTTATTCATTTTGGTTGTTATGTCTGTAAGAAAGGCTAAATCAGATAACCAGGTATGATCATTAAGTTCTTCATAAGTTTCGTTTCTGGATTCTAAAAACAGTTTTATCTCTGGAAGAAGCTCTAAAAATCGTTGTAGGACTTTTCCCTTACTAAGCCATCTAATTTCAGAATGTAACATTAAAGTTCCATACTCAGCATCAAGTTCATCAGTCAGTACTTTCAACAATCTACTCTGAAGTGGTCTGGCACGAATAGAATTTACAATTTTTAGAACAACTTTCATCACGTGGTCATAACGTAAAACTTTTGTACATAATGCCTGCTGATGTATCGCACCTTGGCTGCAACACTGTCATAAGATGCAAATACTACTTTTTAAGAAATGAAGCTCCAAAGATATCGGCAGTAGTTGATTCCTTCGCCGATTCTTTAAATGAAAAGCAATTGGTTGTTTATTTTAGCATAATTATAATATTATGCAGTTATTTCACTTATAATTTTCATTTTTGCATAAAAGCCCGTTTGTAATGAAATATATGTAGATATGTCTGTGTTGCTGAAAATGTATTAATGTTTTCTGATGATGTGTCAGTGTTGCTGAAAATGTATGTATATATTTTCTCATGATATGCCAGTGTTGCTAAAAATGTATTATATTTTTAACATGTTTTTTAATGAATAAAACGATAGTTTATCTATTTTCAAAAATTCTAATGATACAAAATTAGGAAATAACTTTTTAATACATAAGAACACACAAATGCATTGCAGAAAATAAAAAAAATATTCTTAAGAAACAGCTTAATTTATCTTAGTTTAAACAGTATTACGTGCTGTTTTTATTTTATTATTTTTAAGAGTTGTAGTTTTCTTTTTTAATTTATTGTTATTACTTTGACCAGGAACTGCTTCTTCCTTTGCTTTTGCTGGATTTATATTGCATCCTAGGGATTTATAGAATTCGTGATATTTTGGTTTAATATGATTTTTATTGCACAAATCTGTTAGCGCTTCTATTTTAGTCTGGGATATTTTTATTGGAGTTTTATATAACTGCTTCAGTTTTATTTCAGGGGTTGAAACTCTTCCAGTTTTACGAACTACAATTTTTTTGAATTCACTTTCCTCATAGCTGGTTTTATAATAAATGCTAAAAGGTTCTTCTTTTAAAAATTTCATAACGGCGATGTCGTGCCACAGTACTTTGCCTCCATTGTCATTAACAGCGAAATTACTTCCGATATACTCCTGAAGAAGTTTCATGTCATAAAAGTCACTGTACTCCATTTCTGTAATTTTATAGGGAGTTCCCGTTTTTTTGGCATTTGCTATTACTGGTATCCACTGGTGTGTATATCGGCCCAGATTTTAAAACTCGTTTATTTGCTTTTCTATTAGTGAGTGCATATTGTCACCCTCGTTTTGGGTATGGCCCACCACCAAAAATTTCAAACATATTGACGGTATTTTCAAGTTCATGACAGCATAAAGAAGCATACATGCAATGTACTTGTTTTTATTCTGTCCACAACAGTTATCACAATACAATATGATAGGAATGTTACTTTCTTTTAATTTTAAAAAGCTTAACAGACATGTACCTATTTCGTTAGCCCCACGGTTGCCTTCACCCTCGTGCCATACGTAACAGTGCCCATTTAGGTGCCCAATATCGAAAATAGTGAAATTGTATGTTGATAACTTTGACTTGTAATAAAAAGTATTTACCTCACCATTTGGAGTTTGTAGTACAGCTTGTAAGTCAAAACAGGCTGTTATACATTCCTCTGCTCTTGCTAATTCTTTGTCTTTCTCTTTCTCTAATCTTGATAACTCTTTTTCTTTCAAATGTTGGTCATATTTTTGTTGCAGTTCTTTCTTCTCAATTTCGCTGGAATTTTTAAACTGTTCACAAGTCCCACAAAGATCTTTCTTCGGGGTGAAAAATGATATATTGAAATTATTCTTGAAAACATTGTATAATTTCCAAACGCCTTCTCTGCAGCTTCACATTTTTTAACATAATCTCTGTGTATTTCGGCCAGTGTTTTGCTTCCGCTTATGAATTGTCTGCTGGTCTGTGCTCGTAAATAATGTGATTCTATACGAGGTATGGAATTGATGTGTTCTCTAATTCCTTCTTTAACTGACTCTTCTAATTTCGGTTGCATTCCATGCTTTCCTCGTTAACCTCTTCTAGGAATCCGTCTTTTGTTTTATCTATCTATCACGAACTACTCGATCTGATATTCCTAAGGTGTGCGTGAAGAATACTTTACACACTCTGATGTTTGTCTCATTGCACTTGAAGTAGAATGCATGGTTCACTGTCCTTTGGTGTAAATTATTATCTAAAGTATTAGTGTGAGGAATCCTAGTTAAACATTTAAGTATGTACTGTCTTTGATTTTGTAAGTCTGCCATACCCCAGAATCTTTGAAAAATACCCATCCTGTCTTTCTGGCTTATTTTTTTAGCACATTTAAACATACATGTTTCCTTGCAAGGATCCAACATTTTTCTTTTGGAAACCTCCTTTTTTCTGGAATTAGGATGTGCAACACCAGAATTACGCTTCATTTTTCGTACATTTCTACTCCAATCTTTCGGATTACGTTTCCTCTTCTTATTTTCAGCTTCATCAATATTTTCTTCTTGAACTTCCATATCGTCGGCTACTTGAAAAACATCGATATGTTCTGAGTCACTTCCGTCAGATGCACTACAATTTTCCGCTTCTTGTGGATGCCAAGTTGGATCTGTCAGTTCTTCATACACAAAATCGCTCCCAGTTTTATTTTCCGTCATATTAACATTGTTTAGCAAGTTGTCTTCAACTGGTTGGCTATATAAGATTTGGACAGGTTCCAGGATTGCAAAAGAAACATTTTCTAAACTTTCAATGTTTCCTGTATTATCATTAACTTTTTCATAAAAGCTATTACTATAATTTGCATTGTTCGAATTTGAAAGCACAAGAATCTAAAAAAAATGTTAATGAGCATTTACTTTAATCGGCAAATTATGCATGAACACATACATTATCATCTTCGAAAAGGCACTCTTGTGAAAGAGCTGAATTTAATAAGCTATCGCCACTCGTGCTAGCAGTTTCAGTGTTTCTTGTAACAACGTTATTTTCTGATATTATATTTTGGCGCTAAAAGTAAATACAAGTCAATTTTGGTAACTTTTTTTAGGTTATAATTACGCACCTGCTGACTTTCCTTAACAGCATTGTTTAAACTGTTAGAATATTCTGCATCATTAGAAGTTAGCGCTAAATGCACTAGAAGCTTTCCTCGAGATACCATAACTAGTTAAAAAAAAACTATTTAAACACCCTCAACCACAAAGTACAACAGTTTTACTCCACACAATCTGACAAAATAATTTTATTTTGACATTCAGGCAACTTATGACAGTGTCGTTGAAAAAGGGCGGTGCTATTTGTCAAAAATAAATGCCGCAAGACTGTCACAATTCACTTATGCCAGTGTTGATGGAAAAGTATGGGAACAAAATATACTTGTAGAAACAGACATAAGTCCCCATCTAGCACGGAAACTGTAAAATTAACCTTATGTCAGTGTTGTAGCATAAAATATGAAAAAATTCGAACTTGCTACACCAATAATCCGAAAACAGACTTTTTCGGACTTATGACACTGTTGCAGCCAAGGTGCGGTATGATGCAGTGGTAGTTAAAAAAGTTTGGAAACTTAGCATCATTCTTACATAATGTGATGAAACCGACAGCAGAACCAATCATGGCAGGTGCGCCGTCTGTTGTTATGGACACAAGTTTTTGAAGCGGAAGATTAATTTCGGTTATATGGTTTTTAATAGCTTGGTATATGTCCACTCCGCGTGTATTGCCTTTTAATGACAAAACTGACAGTATATCTTCCTTCACTGAGCAATCGTTAAAGACCATCCTTATAAAAATATTTACTTGAGCTACATTGCAGATATCTGTTGATTCATCACAGTGTAAACTTAAGAAAACGCATTTTTGTAAATCATCTTTTACTTGTCCTCTGACATTTTCAGACAGCTTCTATTCTACGAGTGACGGAATTTCTGGATAATTGTATATCTTGGATAGCTGATATAATTTCATTCTTATTTTTAGCTTCTTGAAATAAAATCTGATGCAGCAGCATTGCTTCTTTAATTATGTTGACATCCTCAAAGGGTTTTTTGTGAATTGCAAGTATATGTGCAACCTTAAATGATGCAATCGTAGCAACCTTTATTTTATTTGCGGACTTTGTAAACATTGATTGTTGGGCAACTAATGCGCTTTTCAATTCTTTCACGTTACATTTTCTTAGATTGCTGTTAGAAGGATATTCAGTATCATATTTTTTATGAACTGTCGTAAAATGTCGTTCTATGTTACTTTTTTTTCCAACAGAAACTGCTGAATCACAAATCAAACAAATACATTTGTTCTTAAAATTAATGAAAAAATATTTCTCTTCTCATTCGTCATTAAAATTATAATTGTAGGTATGTTTTTTTCTTTCTTTCCGGCTCATGCGATGACATGATTAGGGTAACTACAATATCATTAATATCTATTAAAACTAATGATTACGAAGAAGCGAATATTTTTATACCTACATGAAACCACTAAATCACCTACTTCACGCACAACTCGAAAATTCGTTCTGTGTTGGCGTGTGTTTCATGCAGGTTCCGGCAAGCGACTGATGGTGGCGCAGGCGCTGTAAAATGGTGTGGCGGCTGCGCCTTTCAGTGTGTGGCCTAAGTGGAATTCGACTTTTCCTTTCCCCTCTCGTCACTTTACTGAACACAAGACTGAGAAGGGACCAGGGGCAGACGTGCAATGCGAGCCACATGAAAAGATCACGTAAGCCACATGTGGCTCGCGAGCTACGGGTTGGGCATCCCTGGGCTAGAGCTAACCTATGTGCAACACGTGTGACGCCCAGCTAAAGATCGGCGACACAGTAAAGGAAATAATTTTTCCTACACAAAAAAATATATAACGACAACACCAGTAAGGTCCAGATATCGAAGGCAAGGGTTCGACTAACTGCAGACGAAGAAGGGTTGGTTCGAAATAAGCCTAGGCGCCACCTGTTTAAAATTTAAACCCTTGTTCTCGAAGATGTCGTAGATAAACAGGAATCTTTCTGGAAGCGGACTTACCTTACTGATAACACCAAAGTCTTTCATATAACTCTAAATCACAATAAAACAACAAAATACTTGACGTAATCTTCGAGTATAATAAATAAATAGTAATTTGAATTACAGGTAAATATAAAAATGTTTGACCACATAAAATCAATATCTCAAAATTATCGACCCCAAATTGGTCACAGTTATAAATATATATTAATATCTTTCTAATAAAGAACAGACCACAAACGTCCCTGTCTGATTTAATAATTTACTTCTAATGATTAACTTAAACCTGGGGAAAACGATAATGCGTCAATAATAAAGTAGTAACCAGAAGTCTTAACTAGCCTCGCAAAATTAATAATTCAATACGTTACACGCCTAATTCACGATTAACGAGATCTCGATAAGGTAAATTAGAATAAATACCTGTGATTGAGGTACAAGCGCATAAAAAAAAAATTATAGTAGTTCACGCAAAATCCTCCCTCATTGAATTTCTGCGTCAATAACAAAAATTAAATCAGAACCTCGAAATATGCGGACCGTTTACAAAAGTTATAAACTGTAATAAGAATTAAATATATAAAATAATTAGTTGTACAAATTTGTTCGGTATGACTGTATAATCTGAATCGGTACAACGAAAAAATTACGCGGTCGTATTATGCTGGATGTCCTTCAAAATCCTTGACGTGCGAAAATATAAAGGAATATTTTAAACAGACCTTTTTGGTGCAGAATTCCACATCTGTATTGACAGCTGGTCTCACACTCGCATGTTTGAACTTGACCTTGCAATTTTCTGGCCACAAAGCGTCTCGATTTGTTTCCGAATTCTTTGATGTAATTATAAAACTTCCAACCTGATGTAAATGGTTGTCGCTATTCGATTTCTCAGCAGCTCCGAACTGTTTGTAGATGTTCAGATTTCTTCGCAGCTACTAAATTCTTTTTGCCACAGAAGTAAATCGGCACTAGAAGACCTCTTCAAGGGTGTGATAAATTGGTTAAAAACCTAGGGAAGATCTCACTAACACCATACGGTTAAGAATTCCCTCAACTAGACCTTTTCAACAAAATTAGGAATAAATCCTTGGTCGACACGGACCGCGGTGAAAAATCTAGTACACACTTGTCAGGTATCAGACTGCTAATGCTCTCAAATCACAAGAATATTTTTAAGCGGACCATGCGCGAAGCTAGAAGTTTAAATTCAAAATCTCGAGGCGCGCTGACTACACACTTCAACCGAAACAAAATCAGCAACATACACTGTGCGTCGAAATCGCACGTTACAGATTCCCCCCCCACCAAACTTTTACGACGACCAAAACTTTGGTCCGAGAAAAATGTACGAAAACCCAAGATATGACGTAGTCATCCCAGAGGAAACCGTAGCGAAGAAAACTATTCGGCGAGAAAAAGGGTGAAGAACAATAACGTGAGTCTTCCAACCGTCCACAGCATACATTCGAGATCCAAACTAATGAAAAAGGAAAAAAAAATCTGACTGAAAACCAAAATCCAACCCCACACAAAACACACCTATCTGGATGGCAGAGAGGAATTCATTCCAAAACCAGGGGCAAAGTAACACTACCAAAGGGATCGAGACAGTCCCTCGCTGTTGGATGGAAAAGCTGCGCCGCTGAACTGCTCGTCAACCTATCGTAGCGTACTTCCACAACTGGAAATGTTCCGAACCCCCCCCTACAATACCATCCAAATACCCAACCCCTAGACAACATTCATCCTTTCGGTAACAAACCCACGAGGCGAAAGGGAACCCCAACAGATATAGACTGTCAAACTAAAAACCAATAAACCCCCAACCCAGTAAAATTTCCCAACGAAACAACACTATAAATTGGAGAAGTCCCTACTTCTTTTGACAACACTGGAGAGAAGCGAAGAACTCCAGAAAGAGAGCCACAGACGACTAGAAAGCGATAGACAAGAAAATTTCCTTTCATCCCTCTAGATTCATTCCGTTTTCGAGGCCACCGGAGAGCGCGAAAGCAAACCGAGGTAACTCTCCAACTTCATCTCCCATTCATACCAGACT
>JABXWE010028988.1:0-10175 GCA_014611495.1 Limonius californicus | reverse complement strand
AGATATTCGTGATTTAGCTATACTCCGTCCTTATCATCCTTGTTAAGCAGTAAGAATGTCAGGAAGTAAGGTCTTTTAAATCTTTAAGTCTAGTAAATCTTCTCTGGAGTAGAAGTGTTTACACTTCCCGTGGTTCGGAGCCCACGTTAAGCTGTAGGTCCTCTATGTCTGTGGCACTCTAAACGCGCAACACAGGCATAGGAGAGAAGATCGCTACGTCTCGTAAGAGACAAAAGCACCCTAAGAAGAAGGGTATTACAATTGGCTGTGTTAACTTGGCTCTGTGTTAAGGATTTAATCGCATGTAAATTTTCAACATTGCTGCGCATTGTGTGAGTAAAAGATTTTTTCTTTGGTGGTTTTATTATTGTCATACTGTACACCATTTTTGGTAACAATGTGATTCAAAGGTGTTTTCTACATGAGCCATATTCTTCCACCATTTCACCATTTTAACCTCCAAGTGTAATTATTATTTATATAACTAACTTCTTTATTCCAGAATGTAGGGATTGTGTTATAGTTGCGAAATTGTAGTATTTTTACTGATGAATATATTAAATAGTATTTCTAAACTCTATAATTGAATCACGTCTTTTCTTAAAATTTCATGTAAAAAAATCCTATTTTGTGTAATTATGAGCACGATTTGAATGGGGTATTTGATGGAAAAACTGACATTTTAAAAATTATTTTTAAGGAATGATGAAGCGAATTTTAGCAGCCGTACTCCTTTTGGGAGTAGTTTCTAGAGCGATACAATATCTTTCTTCTCATAAAGTTCATAGGTAACTATTTTAAATAAAGTAGCATCTATTATTATCTTGCACAATTAATGTAATTCCAGTGATTATGATTTCGCATTATTTATATGCAGTTATCCAACTTTATACTGATTCTGTGAAATCATCATTTAAGTTTATAGAGCTATGCAAGATTTTTGTCGAGTGTATAACGCAAAAGAAAAAGATAAATTATCCAAAAAATAACACACGCTCTACAAGAAAACACGTTTCTACTAGGACTAAAGAATATAAATCTTAGTGACAAATTGACAATCTGTTTTAGACAGCAAAGTATAGGGATTGAAAAAAGTGTTTCAACCAAACATGCCATAAAATCAGAAATCGATTGCAGTGTACGGCTTGCTAGTATTTTACGGATCCGGCGACAGTAACTTCGAATTAAAACAACTAAAAGTTTCGTATAAAACAGATTAGCTAATTTTGAACTCACACAAATAATAGAAGGTTTCTTACTTTTCTGTTTTGCAGTACAATGCTTAATTTGATTATGTGTAAAGCATTCTGGTATCTTAACATAATTATTGCTTTCTGGTTTGGGTAGTTAATGTGTTATTATACTGTTATATTATACTACTAATAAATGATTAAGGATAAAGGAAACAATATGGATCTGTACACATTGCCCAGAAGTGGCAACAGGATTTGTTGTTAAAATATGCGTAGTAGATAATGTTACGTATAACGCCAGGATCGCTAAAATTAATATTTAACTAGAGGCACGAATAAGAAAAGCATTCAATTAGTTCACTGATAATTTTAAAGTTGATTAGGAAGTATCAAGTCATTGTCAAGTTGTCAAGTCAAGTTGTTGTCATCGACCGACTTGATACTAAAATACATGTACATAGGGTTTAATAAAAAGCAAAATAATTGCTTAATCCGAGTTTCTAAGTAGTCTCTTCTATTAGTACCATCTGTAATGATTGTGATTACTTGTAAACACCCGTCAAATATACTTAATTCAGAAATTCACTAAATGACTAATTGACTATTAATTAAACATCCTCAGTTCGGTACTTCTGTACCGTAAATGGTTATGTACAATCCTGAGGGATTTATTGGCCACATAAATTAATTCTCTAATACAAGCTGGGATTGACTTGTGTATTATTGATTAGATTTAGTAAATTAAAGGGATAGTTACATTAGAAAAAATGCTATAGCAGCAGCGTTTGAAAGCGGCAGGTACTGTCTACGACCCATCTTTGTATCACTAACAACAACCTACATTCAAAAATATACATATTATTTCATCTCTTAGCCCTCATTCGTTCATTTCTGGACAAAGGCTTTCCCAGTTCTTTTCAATTTTCTCCGTTTTGTGGGTTATTCCTTCATCCTGGTCTTGCTGTATACAGGGTGGCAATTGGAAAACGTAAAATGGGTACCTCTGGAATTAAAATAGTATTGAAGATTTCTAGAAATCGTTTCTTTTTTTTAATTATAACTCCTCCGTCACTATATGTATTGTCATTTATTACTATTATACTATGGTCGTGTGAGCTCTGTTGATGTGAGTCACTAACATCTGAGTCATTTGGTGATGTCTGTATTGAATCACTAGGGAGTTTTCTCTTAAGCCTGGTATGGATGGATTGCTGATTAATGTCATAAAGGACTGCTCCGCTGCACTAATGGATGTTTTGATAAAACTGTTTTGAAATGTTTTGTATAAAGATCTCGATAGTAGGGACGTCCAATTCGCGCTGGATTGAATTAGTACTGACGTTTAGAATAATTTCCCGCACTGTATTTTTAAAAAGGATTTTTTTAAATTAATGGGTATACCATTCCCAATCGTGCATAACAATCCGATAATTTTTTATTTACATGAATACTCTATGTGAGTTTCCTGTCCATGTAAAGGCCAAGATATCTGACTGCTTTATACTGTGGGTTCCAAATGATTGCTTTATTGTGAATTATAATATTAGGTGGATCTACAAGTGTCCGTAGAAAAAAATCTTCAGTTGGCACTTGTCAGGATTTCTTTTGATGCACCATTTCGTGAACCTCTTTATTATTTCATCCACACTTCGTTGCAGTATTAGATTTGCCGAATTGATGTCATAATCTTGAGTGATAATAGCAGTGCCGTTTGTATACATAGCTACTTCTGATTCAGCTGGTTACGAGATATCAGATATGAATATATTGAATAATGTGGGTCCAAGAATAGACCCTTGAGGAGCTCCTACATTTATGCTTCCAATTGTTGAGCCTAGAAATTGACAGAGTAGTTTTTTTACAGTGAGCGTTTAAAAAGCAATTTTGGGAAAAATAGAAATTTCGCGTGAAGGTTTTCGTTGGATGATTTTTACGATTTTAGTAAAGGCTTAACTCAACAACAATGCATAAAATCGCTTCGTTCAACTTTTGGTAATGAAGCGCCATAAGAGTTCTATTCTATTTCTAAATTGACAGGGCCCAGATGTGCAGCACTCAGACCTTTTGATCCATTGTGCATCCTGTCTGTTGCGTGCCTCATTAGAGCAGATCCGACCTTTTGATGAAGGCCAGGATCTGTCTCAGTGGGGCTCTTCGAATGTCCTCAGGTTCTGGAAACCAGACCCAGAAGACCCTGCATCTGAGAGTGGCAAGCGCTGCACACCGACAGAGTACATGCATGGAGGTGTCTTCTTCTGTTTTACACTTCCGACAGAGGGCATCGTTTCTGATTCCCAATGTGGTTAGGTGTTTGTTCAGATGGCCATGGCCTGTTAAGAGGCCTACTACGGCCTTGATGTCTCTCCTCCCCAAATTTAATAGGAAGTCTGTTTGATTTTGGGCTGGTCCTTCTATGAGAAGTCTCGCTTGCCTAAACGGTTGTTGTTTCCACCTTAGGACATGCTGATATCTCAGTCTGTCCAGTATAGTGGCCTTAATTGAGCTCTGAGGTACGCCCACTGCTGGTTCGGGTCCCCAGAGGTGCTCCAAGGAGCCCATCCGGGCCAGTCGATCAGCGTGTTCGTTACCCTCAAACCTACTGTGTCCCGGTATCCAACAAAGCGTCAATCTAACGTTACGCTGCACCATCGCATGTAGTTTTTCCCGGCATTCTAATACCAACTGCGAAGTTTTCTTAGGATTGCTGAGCGATTTAAGAGCCGCTTAGCTGTCTGAGTATATCGTGATGGCCAAATTTTGGTATGCCCTACGAGTACATTCATCAGCGCATTCGGAGATAGCTACTGTTTCCGCCTGAAACACTGACGTATGAGTCCCCAATGGTGTAGATGGTTCTACTCTTGGGGACTGTCCAAATATGCCTGCTCCAGTTCCGCCTGCCATTTTGGATCCGTCTGTAAACCAGATTAGTCCTGTATTGGCAAGTAGATCCTGGGAGTTTACTGCCCATTCCTCTTTGGTGATAATGTTGATTTGGAAGTTTCTGTTGAACGTATACCTTGGTACCATGCGGTCTGCCACCATACAGCAGATCTGTAGTGCACTGGATAGTATCCCGCAATGCGCCACGCCACATGCACCACAAGAAAATACTGTTTATACAATTGGTTTGCAGAATTTCGTAGTGCGCGTGCGTTTGTCAGTGATGCATTGCGTGAAGGTGGTCGACCAAAATCGGTTGTTATTCCAGAAAACACCGATGCTGTGAGCAACATGATTGAAAAAGATCGGCATGTGACTTACAGTGAAATAGAAGAAAGACGATTTTGCATGAACATTTAGCTGTAAAAAAGATCTGTTCCAGAGGGTTTCCGCATAATTTGACCGAACCTTGTAACGTTCCGATTTCATACGCCTCATTGTTTTGCCTTAGATTTTCATTTTCGCAATTTGGGTTGCATATATTTTTGAATATTTTGGATTTATTTGAATTTCGAACTCGTAACTTTTCGATTTGCATTCGTTTTTTTACTTGCTGGTCTTATGCTACGCGGATCGAGGAAGTTAGTTGAGAAATCCTCGTGGTAGTGCAAGCTTCTTCGGTTCTAGTTAGCTTTTGTAAGCTAGGGATGGATCTCCCAATTTAAGACCGTAGTTGTTAGAGGAATTTTTCCTTATGCCGTCGTTCCTTGGGATTGTTTGCCCTCTTTGGAGGAACGCTAGGACGTGTATGAGAGTTAATTTTCCTGGGGTTTTTGCCCAATTTGATTGTGCCATTGACCTAGAGGTTCCCTATCGCCGAAATGTCATCGTTTGGTAAGAATGAGATTTAAGCATTTGTTAGTTTGTTATTGCAATTTTCCTTGAATTTATTTAGGCGTCTTTTCCCGTATGGACTTCCTACCGTTTGGAAATTGCTCCCGCTCGAGTTTTGAACATTGAATTTGGATTTATTTTGCATTCATGGTCATCTTCCTTAATTAGAAGCAGATGAGGTCTGGCGTACGTTCAATGGATTCGTTTATTGCAGAGAACAGCGAAGTTCGAAGCATCGATATCAACAATGTGTTTCCACGGGTATGTGCGCTTGATAATTTCCCGTTGTAATAACAATTTGAATTTTTGAACTTATACCAGGTGCGTTCGATAAATCTGTACTTTTCAGTTTTAATTTGGAAATTGTCGTCAGAATTTTGTTGTAATTTAAATCTCTACTTTTCATGTTTTAATTTGGAAATTGTAGTCAAACCTTTTTACTTTGTTATAATTTAAATTTTGGAAAATATTGCGAAAGGTTAAAAATTTTATTGAATTAAATTGTTAGATCTATTATGTTTGAATCTAGGTATTGAGTAACGAGATCTCGTCGACTTCGAATACTTGATAATTTAGTCGCGTTGTATAGATTTTGTATTTTGATTATTATAATAACTTGAATTGTTCTTTCGCTTTATTGCGTCCCGTAAATTATTTGTCGATTTATATAAATACTTTTCTCTGTTAATAATTTTGTGTGTTACCATGTTGTTAATCTTCCAGTATGTAGATCTTGTTGTCGTTTGCTGTGCATTAAAAGTTTTATTGTCCGGACTTTCTTGTTTGATGTGTTTTTCTCTCCCCATAGTTTTTCTAAGTTAGCAATAGTCAAAGGTAAGTTAGATTCCAGGGAGGTTCCTGTTTTATCCATCGTGACATCGTCGAGGGCTAAGGTTAATTTTCAAAACAGGTGGCGCCTAGGCTTTTTATTTAACCCCCCCTTCTTCGACTTGAGCTGGTCGACCCTTACTCTCGACACCTGAAACTTACCGGTAGTTTTTTTGATTGCCCTTAGTAGTCAGTATTATTGTTGTTGCCAAGTAGGCGTTACAACCTCAAAAAAAGGTTCGTGAAAACGACGCATCATTCTTCACCATGACAATGCCAGTTCTCACACAGCACGTCATACAATTGATTATTGGAAGGAGAATAACATCTAATTAATGTCTCATTGCCCGTATTCACCTGATTTATCATCCAACGACTTCTTTGTGTTCCCGATAGTCAAACAAAAAATACGTCAACGGCGATTTTCATCCCCTCAAGGAGTTGTTGAAGCCTTCAAAACCATGTTTGTGAGATACCAACTTGGTAGTGGAATAAATGTTTTGAGAATTGGTTTGAACACATGCAAAAGTGTATAAATCTTAAAGGCGAATATTTTGAAAGCAATAAAACTGTTCAGACAAAAATTTATTTCCTCTACTAGTTTTAGTAAAAACTTAAAAGGCTGCCCTCGTATTTGCAAGAATTGCATAAATGTACACAACACATCATTGTAATTTGAATTCCACAAAGATTATTGAGAACCCTTGGAATGTTGTAAAAACTTATGTTTTCAGCCCAACATAAAATGTTTATAATTTGAAAGGTTAAAGTCTTTGATCCTTAGTATTATTTAAACAGTTGGAAGTAACGCATGTTGTGTGTACATGTATCACACTTGCGGTTAGAAATATTGAACTAAAGTTTGTATCTCTAAACATACGAGTATGTAATGCAACAGTTTTCATCCTCTAACCTATAATTACAGCCATACAAAATTACTTCCGAAGGCTAGCTTTCGATTATAGGGAATTAAATAATTTTACTAGCAAGATTTTTGTAAATATATTTTGAGATATAACAGGATCTATCTATGGTAGTGTGTATTGTCAGTATTTACAATTAATGCTATTCTATGTGATATTATGCTGTGAGTTGCAACCATTTGCGTTAGGCGCAAAACATAAATTGTTATTTACTGGATTTCTGATTAAGTAAATTGTTATTTACTTGTTTAAAGTAGGTAAATAGGTTAATGTTGCTGTGTTTATACTTATTTAATTGATCTTTGAGTAGAATAAGGTTCTATATTAATTATAATCATTGTTTCTTTTGCATTTTATAGCTACTGAACAGAAAATACCAAAGTCTATTTAAACAAAATTGTCTAAGCATGTATAGATAATATAGTAAAAAAGAAACAGAAATTGAAAATGTAATAAACCTTTTTATTTCATTAATGTGTTAAACTTTAGATAGTACGTATTTAATACCCAGAGTTTCAAGTCTTTAACGCAATGAAAAAACAATTTTGTTTAAACGTTTATTTATTGTCCTAGCTATTTTGTCGGAAGTTGGAGTCGATGTATAAAAAACCCACATTTATAAATTTACAAGGGAGCAGCGACGATAAACATTCAGCTCTCTAATTTATTAAGTTTGCTGAACACGTACCAGGGCTTTATTGTAAATTGCTGCCGATCTCGATATCGATATCTCGGTATCTCCAGCAGCAGCCGCCACCCTCTGTAATTTCTGGATACACGTAGAAAGACTGCGTTCGACTATTCTTAAGCATTTCTTAGCACCACATTTTAGGTTGTTTATATTTACTTCACGTTAATATGATAAATTTGCATTAAAAGTGCAGTATTACTTCAATAGTATTAAAAATTTCGTAATATAGGCTGCTAAAAATGTAGGAAATAACCAGGTATGTTCAATTAGTGATTGAACATAATACAATAGAAGGAAGTTAACATTACACATTACATTTTAGTTATTTCCCAAATGTTGCTTCTTTTAAGTTTTTGAGTATATTGCTAACAAACGCTTGGAATTGGTAGATATTCTTTCTGTTTAGTAATATTCTAATAAAACAAGATTCAGAATAATCTAGTCTACATGTGCGTTAATACAGAATGTTTATGAAACACGACCACAACATGGCGAAGTTTTTTAAACACCCCTTTTTGTTATTTAAGCCATAAAACGCCAGTGTGATTACCGAAAAGGGCAAATAGTTTCCATTGTTTTAAAATTTTTTAAAATGCGGATTCGTTCAGCTTCGTTATAAAATAAGAAAATCGTTAACACAGATTCAAACAGAAACTTAATTTGTGTATATAGTGAAGCTTGATTTTATTTTTCACCAAATATGTTAATTTTTAGGAACTGTGAAAATTATACACGGTAGCAAATAATTGTGTACTTCACTGCTTTTGCTAAAAAGAATTCGACAATTCGATATAGTGGCAATCACCTGCAAACGTAGATATCTACCCTACGTTTAGAAAACTTTAAGAATTAATGTATACGAGCTGAATCCATGGGGTACGCTTACGCTTTGTTTGGTAACTTCTTTTAAAATATAATACTCTAAAGAATATTTATTACTAGCAAACGTTTAGATGTACTTTAGGTTACTGTTTAACAGATTCACTATCGGACTTCAGAGTTTTGTTGAAACGGGACGCAAGTGGTTTTATCTCCTTTTCGAGGTAGATTTCCGTTAGTCGTATTTGGAAGTAACCTTGCGCACATTTACTGGTAGTGTAACTTTTCAGTAACGACTTCATAAAACGTTTGGGGCAAATGAGTATTCATTTGTGAAATCATGAAATGCTTGTTTCTTTTTAAATGTTCTAACCCACTTTCGGCCAGTACAACCTGTCTTTGGTAGAAAACGAAGTGCTTTAAAGAATCCGCGATTATGATATAAATAATCACGTATATATGTTTATATTTTATTTTGTTGGGGGCAGTGGTGGGCTTGACATCTGCTTGTTAGACTTTTTAAGCGGAGGTCTGCGGTTCAAATCCCAGTACCGGAACATCGTATTTTTAACAATCGCTCATCTTCGGAAGGTAATGATAAACCCGTAAAGTATTCTGCTTAGTAACCCTTCTCTAAAGTAGAAATGTTTACACTTCTCGTGGTTCGGAGCTCACGTTAAGGTGTAGGTCCTCTATGTCTGTAATACTTTTAAACCCTGCAACAGATGTGTAGGAAAAATACACTTAAGAGATAAAGCACAAGAAAAAGCGCGAAATTAATATATAGACCTAGTGAAAGTAACGTCAGCTGACATGATTCAGTAAATTACATCCGTGCTGTAGGTTTAGTAATCGAAAATGTGATGCTCATAAAAGGAATACGAAATTAACACATTATTTAGTTGAACTCGTCGATTGTTCTGCATTCTTGAATAGTGTCTTAAAAATGACAACTTAGGAGTGTGAACGTGTGAGATGTGTTCTCAATAAAATCATGTTACCTTGTCGATCTTCTTTTTCCGAAGGACTGCTTTTTAATTGTTTTCTTCTGCCGTTTTCGCCTTCTTTATCTGTGTGAAAAATAACATTTTACACGATTACACGACCACAACCTATTCTGACGGCTGCTAGTACTACTAAAATTTGTTATTGTGTAGTACTTCTACAGGATGTGTCAGTGTCAGTCGATATGGTGGAGCAAATGTTGTGGCACTTCACCTAATTGTATGGCTGCAAATAATTGTGTTATAGTTTATTTATATTTATTTATTTATTTATTTATTTATAATTGATTGCCCAACAGTTTCCCAATTACAGGACAATTTACAAAATAACGGCTAAACAACAAAGATTTGCATAACATGCATAAAAGACTAACATAAATTATATCTAGAACCCATAAATATTACATAATGTACAGCTTAACTATTAGGTTAACTATAAGGTAATTGTGCCAAACGACCAATTGAGAGATTAAATGAACAATCTGTTATTTTACATCAAGGGCTCAATAGCTGTTTTCACAATGTTTAAAAAGAGCTTATAGGTGGATGAGAAGATGTCACATGCATCACTAATTTTGTTGTAGTTACTACACATAATCACAATTGGCGATTTAAGCATTACATTTGTTCTAGTTCTTTGAATGTAGAAGGTTTTGTGATTTCTGGTTGATGCTCCAGGAACATTTATATTGAGTTTACTGAGCAGATATTCACAGTCAATTTGGTAATGCACCAACTTAAACAAGAAAATTATTCCATTATTCACCCTTCTAAATTCAAGGGAGGTAGCATCAAAAGCAACCAACAACGTTTCATAAGCAAATCCTCTCTCAGGATAGACATGATGTTTCTTAAACCACAAAAATTTCAGAAACCTTCTTTGAACTCCTTCAATTAGCAGTTTATGACTTCCGTAGAACGGCTGCCACACAAGTGCACC
>JABXWE010028987.1:0-10417 GCA_014611495.1 Limonius californicus | reverse complement strand
ATATGTTTGTGTGTGTGTGTGTGTATATATATATATATATATATATATATTGCTGTGTTACAACATGCTCTAATTGAGATATCTTAACCTATTTCTAAATTTAATACAGCTTATTTCAGCTACCCTGTATAAAATGAGTTGTTTAATCACACACAATTCAAATACGATGTAAATGTTAGCTTCCGATGCAGGAATTTGATCTGTCGCTTCTGTGTAACTTGACTTCCAGGTTGCGAAACAGGTTGTTGTGTTGATTCTCATCTTTGGGAAAGCATAGAGTATACTTTTCAACCTTATCTGTGCATTCTTGAGCTGTGATTTCACATATGTTAGGAAAAACATAATGGTTTTGACAACTAGATACAATAATGTTAATTTGTGAATGTAATGCTTTTCTTTGGAGAAAAATATGTTTGAAATAATGTTCTCATATATGTAGGGAATGTTTGTGTTAATTTTTACTAACTTTGAATATGTTATTAATAATTATTTACTTAATTGAAAAATTTTAATTGTCAACTTTCTTATGCTTTATTGGAAATAGGTAGTGTGCGGTATCAATATTTGAAAAAATTTGCAAGGAACTTTATGTAACTTTAATTATAAGGAAGTTATCGTAGTTTATAGAAATTTGTAATTAATTTAGTTCATTTAGAGCTGCGATTTCATTGATGGAACCCCTCGGGGTTGACATAAACAATTGAAAGTTTTGTTCCGTATCATAGCAACCGAAATAGTTTTGTGAAAATATTTGTTAAAAAACAAGTTAGTTGCTTTTTATCCGTCAACGAGGAAGTACGCTCCTCCTGCAGCTCGCAATTATTATAATTTTGTGTTCGAGTTTGTGTTTTAAGTAAATAAATATTCTTTCGTCGTTTATCTTTGATTTAAAGTGTTTATTTCCCTCTGCGTATGTCAAATTTAAAAAATTAGCGAGAAATAATTACAATTTGAGAAGAGTAAAATGTTAGCGTGGGTTTGATCTTCATCTGTCTCAAGAAGCATCATTCGAAAGTGTGCTGTTTTATTTTGACAAGTATAAAATCTACACGTTAAATAACTAAATGCCAGTATTCTGATAGAAATAATGCAATTTAATAATTTTAATTACAACCAGTAAGAAAAAACAAGCTAGTACATCGAAATAAAAAGTGCCACAATAAATAAAATTATTGGTATCAGACAGTACATAAGTGAAAATCAATTTTGAGGTTAGATGTGTGGATTTCCAATTTACCTATTCAAAAGACAATTACTGGTGTTTTAAAATTGGGAAAGCGCTTACTTCTGTACATCTGATTGCTGTTTTCTGGATTTGCACATCACCAAGTGCAGTTATCAACGTTTATTTCTGCGGACAAGACGGACGGCGCGCATCTATTGCTCAACGGACAGTCAGACTACGCGACACGAAGTGGGGAATGCTAGGTAGCCCGCCACATTTAAATTTTTTGTTTAAAGAAAACAGGTACGAGGTACGAGGGTTACTATAAAAATTAAAAAAGCAAATAAATAAATCCTTGTAGTTATTTATTGTATTTAATTTGGCGTGACATATTTAATTTATGTTTTATAAAAGGGGAAAGTACAGATTATTGTGATTTGACTTTGATATTTGAAATGGTAATTTAAATTTCCCTATGTTTTCTTTTGTTGTGCATGTTTGTTGCCAGTTAGTAAATGTATATAGAACGACCAATTGTAGCAGCTTCCCTGATATCAACTGAAAAAGGTTTGTGAGAATATCTGACTTGTGTTGGTTAAACACTTTATTAATATGTTTCATTTGTTTGTTATGTAATCTACATATGCAAAGAAATATGATTCTTAGTTAATATTAAACTTCTCTGTGTATAAGATTGTATTGGCTAAGTTAACTAAAGTGCTTTAAGAACACATTTAAGCGTTTATAAATAATTCATTAAATTTAATTAAAAAATATGGATTATTTCTAAATGTAAATATTTGTTATTTATTTAAGATTTTAACGCCGTGTGCGGTATCTATATGTACTTATTTTCGCATAGAAAATTATTTAGATGCCATATTTATTGTATAAGATATAAGTAAAATTTGTTAAATTTTGAAAGTATTGATCTGCTTCCTGATTGGTTGTTGTAATTAGCAATTACGTCACAATTTCATGCTGGAAGCGTTGCTCTGGAAATTGATTCGCTGAATTTTGTTAATGGTCATGACGCCAGCGAAAAATATTGAGAGAAGTCAGTTTTGCCCTTTGAACACGCATATGCAAAAACGCGTTCATTAAAATTTGTAATTTTGTGCTAATTTGATTATTTGTGTAAATAGAAGTTGTTATAGAAGTTATTTAATTGGTCGTGGATATTCTAAGAGCGTCCATTATTATGAACAATTCGTTGAATAATTAAAATCTTATTGGTATAATTAACGTCATCTAAATGAGCTGCTAGAGCTCTATATACCAAAGCTCTAATTTATCTGATTTATGATAACAATAGTGCTTATAAAATTCGTTTGTGTAGATGTTTCATAAATAGAATATTCTAGTTTCTTTTAAGAATTAGTAAGTACGTAAGCGTCTGTCGGAGTTACTACCAAAGATCAACCGGACACGACGTAAAAACCAACTTCTCGAATTGGTTTTATGGGCATTTCTGCTATTGGAAAACCTCTGTTATTCTTGCAACGCACATACGACATTCACCCCGCCATGATTATGCGTTTAAATAATTGCTTCATATTTTGTTTCATATGTTTAATAACATTTTCAGCTTAATCAGAGCAAAGAACAGCAACTTCTACTGAAGAGTATATATTAAATGCCAAAACTAAAAAAATAGTAGTAGAAAGGACCATGGTATAATATTTCTGAAACACACTTGTGAGTTTTCCTTGAAATTCTTTTCTTAATTATGTATTATTATTATGCTAGTGGTACTTTACGTAAATACAGCTATTGTAACTTCGCAGATTTGTAAAATGATTGTTTATATGTATATAACATTTATGCCTCATAATTTCCATCTTAATGTGTGTTTCGAGGAATTACAACTAGTTTACTTGATTCTCAAGATATTTTAAACGTTGTTTAAATACCGTTTTGCTACTATACTGGAAGCTTAACTATTTATTAAGCCTGAAGATACGTTTATGCAAAACAACGCAACAACAATGGAAAGCTGCAATAAATGTTTGAAAAGGAGTTAACCGTGAAAACTCATTTTTCTGCAAGATCAGGCGGCTTTCTGTGTCCAACACCTTTTTTAAAATATTTTCTTGAAAATTTTCTTGGAGTTGTAACGTTTCTCAATATTATTTCATAATTTGACAAGAATTATTCTAAGTAGGGTAACAACAAGAGTGCCAGATCCACCTATTGCGTGTGCACTACATTTATCGGGTCGCCTTGCTTGGGGTTGTGATGTTTTTGTTATTGTTTAGTTAGTTACTGTTTTTCCATTCAATAAACAACACGTTCTCCTAAAGCTTGTTTTAATCTTTGTATTGGAGTCTGGCATTTTACCAGATAACAATAGTACATACTTGTAAGATTCATTCTGATATCTTTATTAATAAAGAACTTATAGCCTGCTAAACGATTTACGAACACCCTGTGTCTACTTGTTGTGGAAATGGCGAGGAGGTATTCCAATGACAACATGTTTTCATGGAATGCTGCGAATAGGTCTATAGGACTATAATTTTGCCTTAAGACTCTATCATGTGTGAGCACAAAACCTCCTCGTATTTCACCGTAGTCTAAGAGAGACAGATTATGCTTCAACGCATGTCTTAGAATGGGGTATTTTACAAAATATTGGAAACACGCAGAAATAAGCATAATCCACAAGCCTGGCAAAAAATCCCACCGAATTAACAAATTATCGACCAATAAATTTACTGTGCACCTTATCCAAGGTGTTCGAAAAAGTTATTGTTCGACGATTGAAAAAACACCTCAACTCTGTAGGAAGTATTCCTTCATTCCAATTTGGGTTCAGGAAACACTATTCAACATGCCATCAATTGCAACGACTCGCTGAAACCATAGAAGAAGGATTTGAAAATAAGAAACGTAGTGCAGCAGCTTTCTTGGACTTCACACAGGCTTTTGATAGAGTGTGGTTGAAGGGACTGCTACACAAATTACTACTCACTAATGTGCCGAGCTATCTAACCGTTATTCTGAATTCCTTCGAAACAGGAAGATCCTTTAATGTGCGCGTAAACTCACACAGCTGGAGTGCCTCAGGGTTCCATACTGGCTATGTACGCAGATGATACTACGCTGATCACTCAAAACTGGGACGGAATGCCGCCGTGCAAGATCTCTAAAGTAGTGTTAACATATATCTGAGTTGTGTACCTACTGGGTTATTCAATTAAACCCAGCAAAATGTTTAGCTAAAATATTTACATTTAGAAAAATTAACAATCCCCGTAACATAATAATAAACAACAATTGTATGGCATGGAACTCCGACAACTCTTCAGTTAAATACCTAGGAGTGCAACTAGACAAAAGACTTACATGGAGAACTTACGTTCTCAAAAAGCTGAATGACACCCATACCAAGTTAACATCGCTCTACCCGCTGCTAAACAGAAAATCCAAGCTACGCCAGGAAACTTCAGTACTTTTATACAAGTCAATCTTGAGATCTACCTTCACTTATGCAGCTCCAATCTGGGGAAATACTTCACGTACCACAACATCAATACGCTACAGAGATTACAAAATAAAATACTCCCGAATTACGGTAGGCGCACCGTGGTTTATTAGAAATCGTCATTTATATGACGAACTTGGCCATACGTCGAAAATGTTGTAAGGATGTTAACAAAACGATTTTTCAAAAACATTTCTAACTGTTCAGCAGCTGTCCACTACTCTATTGGGAGGTGAGGATTGCATAAAAGACTAAAACGAAGATTACCCCAAGACTTAGTTCCCTCTTCAAATAATGAAAGTGATAATCATAACTAAATTATTAACTATTAATTATATTGCTGTGATATTATAATGGGGGGTTTGAATGCTAATTGGGCAGAAGTGCCATCTGAAGGTTTCATTGTGATTTGTTGTGTAAAATAATAATATTTTTAAAAATGGGGTTTGACAGCTTGACAGTTTTCCCATCTTCATAATCTTTGTAATTTCATTGGTTGTCAAGTAAAAGTAAGCTTCTAAATTCGATTAAATAATTGATCATTCACTTTTGAATCGCCGTCGGGACAAGACGTGTTTTCCGTCTAAAAAAACCTCTTCCGTCAACGATTTTAAATTGGACATTGCTTTTGTTTTTTTTTTTCTGGAATGTCATAAAAAATGTAATATTTTAAAAGAGAATACAGCATCATCGAACGAAATTTGGTTTTAATTGTCACAAATAAAAAATGGTAAAGAACGATGTGGCAGGAAGAGCCGGCAGTCCACGGAGAGCTGTACCAACCAGGTGAGGTGAATGCTGTCTGTGTACCAGATGGGTAGCTGTCCAGGCACATTTTAGCGTGCCTAACTACAATTGGTTGGTGCTTATAAAAGATAAAACTAGTTACGGCGACATTAAAGCAAAGTGAGGGTTGAAAAAATTTGCACGAGTTTACGCTTTAACGTTTTCAACTTTTTGAACGAGACGAAGCCACGAGTAGCAGACACTTCTTTAAATTCCCTGAGATAACAGTTTTATGTTTGAGCTAGTTGGCGTTAGTTTTAAACCATGACTTTTATTACATAGCAACTTTTTGTCGCTACCAACGTGGGGCGATAATTATAATTATTTAAGGGATAAACACAGCAATATATATACTACTATTAGTGACTTAGGGGACCTGTGTAGGGTGACCCCGAACAAGTGATATGTGTCCAGTGTCAGTAACAATTAATGAAACAAATCATATATATCACCGTGTGTGTTGATCTGAGCGCATTTAAATAAAAAATAAACAAAAACAGGAGACATAGATAGATTGAGATAGAGATAGATAATTGGTTCGAAAACAGAGCGACAATATCATTGTTCATGTAAAGACTGCTTTTTTACAAATAAATCAGCTTAGGCCAGGGAAAGTTGTGTACTTTGTAAATATACGTAACTGTTCAGTAATCATATAAATGTTCGTTGCTTTGAAGTAAGACTCGACCCCAGCAACGTCTCTTCGAAACAAATTATTTTGAAAAGGTAGATCGCAGTAGAATGCGACCCAGCAATACAGGACCAAGATGATGTTCATCGATAGAATCCCAGAAAATGTCGCCACAAACATAAACAAAACAAAACTCGTTGAGAATTTGATATATCTGGGTTTTATGGTCACCAAACATGCGGATGTCACGAAGAAATTAAGAGACGTCTAGGAATTGGACGATCTGCCGTAACCAAATTACAGAAAATTATGTAAAGACCGCAACATCACCAAAGAGACTAAAATAAGACTGGGCATACCCTTGGCCATCCCATCAAAATAAACATGAGAAGACAAATAGATGCGTTTGAACTATGATGTTGGAGAAGAATGTTGAGAATATTGTCAACAGAGCACTGCTTCAATCTGTGAGCCTGCCTGAAATAGATAAAATCTAAGTTCCTGATTGTTTATCGAAAATAATAAACAGCAACATTCTAAAATGGGGGCGACCAATAGGCAGATCACCTAAGAGACGGATGGATTAAGTAAAGGAGCTCAGGAATGGATCTTTAAATAAGTGTACGATACTAGCGAAGATCAGGAAAAATGGCGATACGTCACAGACGCATCCGACAACTAGGAATAAAACATGAAGATGGAAACTCCCTTACGCGAGGAATGCCTCCATAGAGAAAACAAGAGTAAAGTGTATATCCGAATTTTCTTTATCCCGCCTAAAACAAGATTAGTTCGAAACATACAAACACATACGAGTATGCGCTTTATGCAGCCATGCGTGCAGGTCTGGCTAATGAAGATTTCAAGATAAAAATGTGGTTGAGACAAGTGGAAGGGATACAGCATTAATATACAAATAGATACACCTCACATCATTGTTTTAAGTAATTATATAACAAATGTTCAATATTTGAAAATTTTTCTCTTTATATCAATTCACAACAAGTAATATGTATGAAAAGGCTAATCAAAATATACCGGGCATTACTGAAACCAGGGCCATCCCTATTTCTATTAAAGTTTAGAAATATGTTACAACATTTATGTTGTGATTTGATGGGATTACTATGATATTCTATATTACTACATTCATTTTCGTATTGCAATTAGGTTAAAGTTTAGATTTCCTGGATACAGCAAATGTATTTAATTCCATATACATTATTTTGCTTTTTTTTTGTATAATACCTTTCACATACAGTAAAAATAAATCGAAAATGAAGGATGGAAATATTTCCGATTGCCCTTCATATCGAGCACGGGCGTTAATTTTGGGATACCCTGTAGTTTAGTCTTTACTGATGAAAAAAAGTGGTTTCCAGTAGATCAAAGTTTCGTCTAATTTTTAGTGGATGATGATGATGATGATGACATCCATTAACTAAGTTTATAAATCAGAAATAATCAAACATATCCATTTTGGACACCAAGAGGTATAAAACCGTCATCTATCATATAGCTCCGAATCTATAAGATTTATTAAATGTATCTGGATCGGTATCTGAATCCTCAATTAATGGATCTTATCCAACATTGCAAATTACAAGATGTTATCCAACATTTTAAATTACAAATCCAGCTGCCATTGCTTCAACTTTCACGCTTTCCAGTATTAGATAAGATTGTCTATTAAAATTTTTGTGCTCCTAAAAAACTATGGTAGTTGTCAATTTACAAACTCAAACGACCTCTTGCATAAATTTTCGCATTAGTGTTGTAAATTAGGCAATTTTCGTCAAGTGGTTCGCTCAAACGAACAGTCCCGTATGTCCGTTAGGCAAGTTCTGGACCGGAATGAGTAGGCCGGTGCGGTTTCGTGGCTCATTTGGCATCTTTTGTCGGCTCAGTTGATCACGCATATAATATTATGTTTATTAGATGAGAGAAGTGGTAGCAGGATGTGATATGGACCGGAAGGCCCGGCAGACAGGCGGTCTGCGCGCGGCCGGCATGCAAACTGCCCGAGTGTGCTGTGCTAGACACCTCCTGTCTGTCACCTTCCTCTGGCTCATTTCCCGTCTGACTTGACATCACTAAAAATAGATGTTTATATGAAAGTACCCAAATATGAGAGTTATAAGAGTGAATGGTCGTGCGAACGCTATTGTACGTATGCAAATCAGCGGTTTGGCTGCTGAATTTGGGGAAAGAGGAGGCGATCCTATCCCAATTCCAATAACCAATCTGCGAAGGTTATACGAGGTCTTACTTTCGTTGATTTCCTGCTTAATAGATAACTGATTTGCGCTGAACTTCAACAACAACCAGAAGATAAAATCTGAGATCAATCGCTTCCTTAAACATGATACTGGGCCCTTTACAGATGTCATAGAAAAATGGTGAAGTAGAAAGAATCAGCAACAACAATAGTTTTTCAGGATATATATTAACGAAGCCCCAACAGTTGTATTTAGAATTGCCCAAAAATGGTTGGGGATCCCCTCAACCCTATAAGTATATTATAAAAATTTTAGTTATATTCTACACACCCTAAAATGGTTAACAACCTCCGTCATCCTACCAGTATGGTATAATACACTTAGTTTGAACAACAACACATCCAATAATATTATCTAATAACCATAGCAAATGAATCCAGATGATGCAATGTTCTCTGCTACAATGCATATCATTCAGATCAGAAAGTATTCTATTACTTATAATAGGAGAGATATATAAAGGAAGCGTCTCCTATTCAACATATAAATTAACTCAATGCATGAAAATTATGGCACTTCATACTTCGACTTCGATCGTTTAACTCAAATAATTGAAATTGAAAAGGAGCTTCTGAAGATCATGAAAGAAGACTACAGTGCGAGTATCACAAAAATAGTTTTTGACTTGGATGTTTTTTATTCTGAAGTTCGGAGCACTTGCTAGAGCAGGGCTTATACCCTTACCGTGTCCACAGCACAACCCCCATATAACATTTCCTCAGTGATACCTCACATAATACAAAATTCGGCCGTCATTTGATAACGGTTTGATTGCAGTAAAACCAAACATCCTCTAAACTATATTGGGTAATGTTTCAAATAAAAAAAGAGATGTGAAAACTAATAATTTTCTTCGAAGACAACACACAAACAAATTTTTCGTACTCGGCTAATCATCTGAAAATGGCAGAAACGATTGGATTTAAACCCCCATAATTTTTATTGTTGTAATCCTCCAATAATTAAAAATTTAAGAGCGTAATAATATACAGAGGGTCCTGTTAAACGAAAAACAAAATAAATCCTGTACAAACAGCTATACATATTTTTAAAATTCACAGCTTATAGTTTCAAATAACTAGCGAGTAATAAACGATATTACAACCACCCCGTACAAACCACAAGCCGTGACCAGTTTTTTACTGTTTCCGATGTTTATTGATTTTGTTCCTAAAAACCAAATTTTGAAGATTTAAGCTGTTATATGCTTATAAGGTTTAAAATAAATTATTTGTGGGCTATATGCAAAGCTTCTTATGGTAACTTCTTTTAAAAACTAACCAAAACCTTGATACTTGATATTCTATAGTATTTTTATGGATCATCACGTGTTCCTCAAACTACATCACCAGCCGTTCTAAGTAAAATTTTTCGGATCACCTGAGGCCCAGTTAGCATTTTCATGATCATTACTATACTATGTGTTTAAAATAATGCACAGCCAAACGTGCAATATTCCCTTAAATCTATAAGATGTTAATATCTTATTACATAAATTGCGAACTGGAACAATTTTTTGGGGTATACTTATAGTGACCATAACTTTGTTAAAATGTTTGATAAATTTTACTAAACAGCTTCGATTTTTGCTTACATTACCTCCGCTCGTTCAATTCTTACGTAGGGTGTACAATGGGCAAAATGTAGTCTATACAGGGTGCATCAGAAATAGGTACAAATATTAAATCCGATGGTAGATTACAACATATACAAACGAGAAAAATCATTTCGTTGGCAATGGGACCCTTAAGACATGAGAAAATAATAATTGAAAATTTGACCCAAAATTGTTTGAGTACCGCAGGATAATAACAAAAATTTGAGTTCAAATACATATTATGCAAAGGAGAGTAAGATAGAAGTGCAAAAAAATTTCTTATCGCTTGCCACAAACCAATACTATTAGGTAGATCAGTAATTTCTATTCAGTCTGTTGTTGTTATCACAAGCCAGACAAGTTTTTACGTGTTTGCCACTTTGGATTTACTTCACAATTAGGTAATAACCTTCTACAGCTTAAATGCATTTTCTATGTATCATCAGCAGTTCTCAAACAAAATTTTATTTTA
>JABXWE010028986.1:0-14840 GCA_014611495.1 Limonius californicus | reverse complement strand
ACCTAGATCTTAAAAGCTTGCAAAATCCTTACATAAATATTCAGAACACAGTAATAAAAGACATGCGGAATTTTAACACATATAATGAACTGTCAAATATGGCACACAACACACAAAAATATATATCAACGATAGGAAACTTTATAACGTAAAACACACAGTAATAATTTCGAACGTTCGCACAGAACTCTACGCCGCTGGTACCAACGCTACATTTAAATTGTTTCAATAACTGCGTGGTCCAGTTGCGCAAGTTTACAGAAATAATACCATAAAATGAACGTCTGTATATTATTTATACAAAATAAACAGTGGCTTCAGGTCACTGTTACTATTTTTATCAATAAAACAAAACAAAGGTTAACACGTTTGAATTTTGCAAGTTGCACGGAAAGTTTTGCTTCACAAAAAAAAAACACCAAACTGGAAGTTTTTACCTTGAATTTTGCAGACAGGCACAACCTTGACGAAGAGACGGCACAATTAATGGCGATATCAATTTATAAACGATGGACACAGGCGTAGCCAGGAACCTTCGATAACATGAAATGGCTGCAGAACCACGGGCGTTGGGCTTTGACGATGATCCGCCAAAAAGGCGATTTTACAACGCACTGAAGAGTTGCCTTTTCCTGGGGTTGAATCAAGATGTTCCCATTAATCCGGCAATAGCCGACAGTCTGTTAGATACCCCTTGGTACAACAGCGAAACGGAACACACATTAATGATACCCCTCACAAAAAAACCCGAGAGCCGCCCCTGCAGCACTTGACGTAATTACGATTGCCGATGATGGAGCTTCGGACAACCGGAGTCCTCGAGATCTAAGAAGGGACTCACCCAAAATGCAATGGAGACCCTACTTCTCCCCTCAAAAGATTGCACAACCTGGCGAAATAATTGGGAATATTCCAGAAGGAATCTCATGGCACGTGGATTCTGAACAAATAGAGGTCAAGCGCGAGAGAAAAACAAAAGCTTGCAGATTTTAACACAAAGAAACCACTGATACATTCCGAACTTCGACAGACAAAACAAAAGACCGAAAATAGTAACCCGAAAATAAGAATTTAATTAAACAGCGATATTAATTCTAACGAAGCGGCAAACGAATCACGGAACTACCAAAGTGTGCGGCAAATTTAAAAATCACATAACAAATTGCTGAAATAGAGATTTTGTAACCCTGTAACGCACTAAGAATTAATACAATACAGGCTATTTTTAGAGAAAAATGGGACCCATATTTTCTTACTGATTATAGATATTTTATTGTGAAATGCCCACTTACCGTAATTTGTACGAGTAACATGAACATAAATTGTTTGTAATCAAAGGACGGCATATGTCAAAGTAAATAGAAATATTATAATTTTTTGGTAAGCCATCGGAAAATATTGCGGTTGTATTTTTTGGAACTTAGCCTTCGCTGAATCGAGCAATTACTTCTAGAGAATCATTAAAAGGAATAAAGTAACTTTCTACATTATCATTCATTAGATCGATCATAACCATCATATGGATTTGATTATCATAAATTGTCATTATAAAGTGTAAACTAAATATTTACGTTGTCAATAATAATACGAACCTAATGTGCCGAAAATAAATAGTGAAAAGAATGCATTCTGGTAGACTAGGTAGTGCATCATATTCTAGCAATATACACACATACATATTTGATTGACAACAAATAAAGCTCCGTCCTTTGATACGAACAAAGCGTTCTAAATCTGTTCGTCAACATGTTCGCTGTTAGTAACTGAAGTGCATACAGCTTTGCTTAATCGATTAAAACCACACATTCATTGTCCAGTGCAATACTGAACAGAAAGCGGTGTATCATTTTAGGGTAGCAAATATCCCCCAGTGACCATCGATCCGCCTGCACTCTAGGTGTAAATGATTAAATTGCGTTATCCTAGTTGAACAGCCAGAACGTGTTAATAAGCGGGTGACCAATAATTTTAATACGGCATTTTCAGTGTCGAGCGTGGATGGCCCTATTCTGAATATAACTCGAGTGAGCAGGCAACAAATGGGTCCCTACCTATGTATTGCATCCAACGGAGTGCCACCCTCTGTTAGCAAGCGAATTATGTTGATCGTCCATTGTGAGTCATGTCTATCAGCGCGAATAGGGCTCAATTTAATATAAAGCTTGTTGTAGTTCCGCCAATGATCTGGATACAAAACCAGCTGGTGGGTGCTTACGAGGGTCAGCAAATCATTCTTGAGTGCCACTCTGAAGCTTTTCCCAAGTCTATCAACTACTGGACCAGAGATAAAGGAGAAATTGTCCCACAAAGTAATGATTTTTCCAACTCTTTACTTATTGCTTTATTTACACAGTAAATACGCGACTTCTCGCTAAGATTAAATTTTGTTTGCAGGTGGAAAGTACGAACCAATGACGTTGGAGAACTCATACAAAGTACACATGAAGCTCACCATAAGGTCAGTGAGCACATCAGATTATGGGACTTACAAATGCGTATCTAAAAACTCCTTGGGGGATACAGACGGAACCATTAAGCTCTACCGTAAGTGAATCGCACGTATATTAATTAGTTGCAAATACGGATCTATAAATACGACAAACTTGTGCAGCTTGTACCCTTGTACTTTACGAGAAACTTTTATAAAAGCTTTGACCGTTCAAACGAGCAATTTAATAAATCGCTTCGATGGTTTCTGCAAAATACTGAACTAAATAACTCGCCTCTAGAGCATTCCATGTTTGAAACGTTCTGTTTTACATGTTTCTCGAAATACACCTTTGTATTATATCGTACATTACCGAACCTGGAAAATTGGAAATATTACAAATGTTTGTGTTCTCATTTGGAAAAGTTTAGTTGGTAAATTCCTAGTCAGTATTTCCATTAGCTGTATTCATTTCTTGATTATAAATTAAAATACGGAATAACAAACTAAATGAAAATATTGCGGAAACAGCCTATACAGTTTCAAAATTATTAATGTTTGAACACAGACTGCCGTTGACCAAAAGCTCGCAGTAATTTAAAACGTAAGTGGTTATGCCATATAGATAATATTTTGGTTCCATTGCAAAATCTGCATTTTAAGGACTGTCGTTATCAAATAATATTTTTGGATTGCTGTGGTGGTATTAACAGAAAACTATTTAGTCGATATCTTCACTTTATACAACTAAATTCATGCCACGGCACGTTATTCTAGATGACATTTTTACAAAAAATACTGTAGCTTTCAGAAGAAAATGTAGTTTTATGAATAATTTTGAGTGGCACGTAAAAAGTATTTTGACGTTAGAACTTTTTCGTATTTCCTAATAATGTACTGATCCCTCTATTAATTATTATACTTTCAAATCAACGTCAACTGCATTTATGTCAACGTTATAACAATAAAAATATATTCAACGATTTTTTCAAATTTTTTTGAAATGACAACAGGGGAACTTGTTTACTTCTGTGCCGTTAAATTTTATTGTTTCTGTTTTATATGTTTTGCTTTTAATTATATAACTAAATGTATATTTATTCTTCTTCTTCGTGGCTTGTTTCCCCAGGTTTGCCGTTCTCAGATTCAAATAGTCTCTATTTTCTCAGTCGCCTTCGTCTAATTCTTTGTCCTCCATTAGACTCCTTATGTAGGTTTTCCATTTGACGGTTGGTCTTTATCTCCTTCTACCTTGTGGTGACCAATTAAACATCTTCTAGGCCACATCTCTTCTTGCATTCTTTCGACATGTCTGTACCACCTCAACGCTCAGTTTACTATTCTTTTAGTAATTGATATTTTTATCTCCATTTCCCTATACATATATTGTTTCCGTTCTTATTGTTTCTCCCTGGTGTACTGCAAACGTCTTCTCATACAGTCCATTTGCAGTGATCTGATCTTGCCCCGGATCTTATTTATCATCAACCACATTCCTCCCTCATATGTTGATATAGTTTCTACCGTACTTCGAAAGATATTTCTTTTAGACTGCGTTGTGAGGTTCCATATCGTTCCATCGTTTTATGAGTTTTGTTATTTTGTCCTTGACGTGTTCTTCTAATTTTCGCGTATCGAAAATTATAGGTCCTGATTGTATCCCCTTCTACTTTAATGTTCTACGTCTGTCCTCCTACGCATATGTATTCTGTCTTTTTGAAATTAATACTTAGCACGTACTTTTCATATTTTTCTCTTAGTTTCCGTATCACACACACCATGTCTTCTCCTTATGGAGCAAATAATATTTCATAGTATGCAAACATTAATGAATGCATTATAGATTCCCGTATAGGGATCCTCATTCCACCATATTTCCTATACTATATCGCCAATGCCTGTTCTACATATGTAGATGTTAAGCAATATAGAGGATAGTACATCCTTGTTTTAATCCCTTATCACTTTAAATTCCCTCGTTAACTACTTAAAATTTTAATATTTAGTAATTTTTTAAATAATGTTCGTTATTATATACTTTAAGTTGCTGCTTGATATTAGCCTAGGATATTACTACCCACCAGCAGCGTTTTAAAGGTGTCATTTTGTAACACTTTCACACTTTTCACATTATGTTACAAATGGTAACATATTTTGCCGCAATAAATTGTCATACATGTATAGCTTTGTTTCTGCAACACACAAAACCTCTTCATTTAATATTCGCACCATCGATCGATATATAAACGATCAACAATAATGTAACCCTTGAGGCCACATCAACTACTTTCACCAGAACGCCAATGCTTATATAAATTAATAAAAATTGTGCTATCCTAATTGTGAATCCTTTTATGGTTAACTAACTTGATTCTTTTACAAAATCCGATAGTGGTGTAAGTTATTTATAGTTTAATTATAAGCTGTATATTTGAATCATCCACAAGTCGTTGTTAGCGCACAATAGCGCACTGTGTTTACTTTTAATATTCTACGTTGATGATGCACTAGCTGGTTCAGTATCTAATTGAAAATTCTGACACCAATTTCAAATGTTTAAGCACCTTTTCTGTCTGGCAACAGTTTTCCATAATATGATTAACTAATGTTTTCTGAATTACATCACCAAATACACCTAGTAGCTGCCCTAAAGAATTTAAATTGCAAAATTCATCTCATAGAGAGACCCTTAAATTAAAATAATCACAAATTCAGTAGGATCTAGAAAGTGCAAGATTATACTGAAGATAATGCATACATATAGCACGATCAGGTGATAACAATAGCCCACTACTAATCTTTTTAGATTTTCGTTCGTCCTTGTAATTATTGAAACCAATAAGAACTGCTTTAAAATTGACATTTGGGCTACTAATATGACGTACATAAGCATCGACCAATTCAAGTTGGTTTAGGCGGTCTCTCTTGTCACACTCTGTACATTTTGCGTATAGGTCAACGAATGTATGACAAAGTGAGAAAATGACTCTAATTAAGGAACCCAACGTACTCTGTCATATAAATAAAATATACGCGACAGGATTCGGTGTGCGTCTAACTATATCCTTAAACTCCCAGTTCTGTTGTTTGAGCTATTGGAAATCATTTGTAATTTGAGTAGAAAATGTGTCATAAAATAATAAATATTGGATTAGCTGTGGATGAATAGAAACCATTTACAACAATACCCATAATTTGAGATTATGTTTAAAAGACATGTTGCACGATAGCGGATATTTCATCCATGTGGATGTGAATCCGACGGTGCTTTTCATATTTCACTCTAACTTTCTTTGTCTTTCATATATGAATCGAATGAAAAACCCATTGAAAAAGGAACGTATAACCTAATTTTAATTAGTTGGGTACGTAGCTTCCAAAATAGTCCTTTTAAAGCAGTACTCCATTTTTTTATTGCTTATACAGTATGAAACGAAAACAATACAGGAATTTTATCGTGGTCCTTTAAAGTAGCCCACTCCAAACCATTCCACCAAAATAGCCCCGATAAAACGGCCGTACCCAAGATATCCCATGCCAAAATAGCCCCGACAAAATATTCTAGACAAACTGCAATAAATTTCTATTTTGAAGTTTATTAGATATTTTATTTTATTATTAAGTATATTTTGATTTTCGACAGGGATATTTTGTCGGGGCTATTTCGGAGTGCGCTATTTTGGGTATACGCTGTTTTGTGAGGGCTAGTGCTATTATGACAAGGTCTCATCTCATCTCAGTAACCATTTTCAGTCCATTTCTGAACATAGACCTCCTTAATTTTAAACCATTGTTCTCTACTTTGTGCGCCTGTAATTCAGAAAATTTGTTTTTTCGTTTTTTTTTTGCTTAGTTACAGCATAAAAACATGAAAATTTTATGGTGTTCTGTTAAAATAGCCCACACAAAACCAGTCTCATCAAAATAGCTCCAACAAAACGCTCTTAAACAAAATAGGACATCCCAAAATAGCCTCTACACAAGAGCCTTGACAAAAATTGCACTAATTTACAATTTCAATTTTATTTTATTCACACTCAGTATCGTTCTATTTCCCATAGTTTACGACCAAAAATAGTGCAGTTCATATATTTTGCTCTTTTATTCTAAATACTTCTGAAATTAAACTGTATATCTAAATCATTTTCATTCATCAATATATAAAGTTGAACTACTATTTTATTATTAAGTATATTTTGATTTTCGAGGAGGCTATTTGGTCGGGGCTACTTTGGCGTTTGCTATTTTGGGCGTGGGCTGTTTTATCGAGGCTACTTTGACGGGGCTAGTTGACGGGCAGCTTTAGCGCAGGCTATTATAACGGAGTCTCATCTCATCTTATTATCCATTTTCAGTCCATATCTGAACATAGGCCTCTATAATTGTAAGCCACTTTTCTCTATTTTGTGTGCCCCTAATTCAGGTAAAACCAACCGATCTCTTTAAGTCGTCTATCCAGCGCATGGTAGGACGTCCTATAGTTCCTTTTCTTATGCATGGTCGCCATTTTAAAATCGTGCTGGTCCATCTTTCTTCCTTGTACCTTGCCACATAATTTGTGTAGTTCCATTTCAGCTTATTTATTGCTTCAGCAACAACCTTCATTTTTGTTTTTCTCGTTTTCTTTTTCTTAGATACAGTATAAATCGAAAACATAAAAATACAAGAATTTTATGGTGATCTATTAAAATAGCCCACGCCAAACCAGTCCCATCAAAATAGCCACGACGAAACTCCCATACTCAAAATAGGCCATGCCAAAATAATCCCGACAAAGTAGCCTTGGCAAAAAGTGCAATACATTTATATTTTCAGTTTTATTTTATTCACACTCAATATCGTTCAATTTTCCGGGGTGTACAACCAAAAATTGTACAGTTCATATATTTTGCTCTCTTATTCTAAATACTTCTAAAATTAAACTTTATATCGAATCCATTTTCTTTCATCAATATATAAAGTTGGGCTTTTATTTTATTATTAAGTATATTTTTATTTTCGACGCGCATATTTTGTTGGGGCTATTTTGGTGTGGGCTATTTTGGGTATAAGCTGTTTTGTGAGGGTTATTTGACGGAGCGGTTTTGCGCAGGCTATTATAACGGGGTCTCATTTCATCTTATTAGTCATTTCAGTTCATATCTGAACATAGGCCTCCCTAATTTTAAGCTACTTTTCTCTCATTTTTGCATCTGTAATCTAGGTAAATATACTGGATCTCGTTAAGTCGTCTGACCACCAAATCGGAGGGCGACCTTTAGTTCCCTTTCCCATGTATGGTCGCCATTTTAAGATCATGTTGGTCTGTCTTTCTTCCTTGTATCTTTCCACATGACCCGTGCATATCCATTTCAGCTTGGCTACTGCTTCAGCAATATCCTTTACTTTTGTTTTCTTCCGGATCAAGGTATTCGTTTTATGATCCTTTAACGTTAGGTTCAACATTTGGCGATCCATCGCCCTTTGTGCCGCTCTCAGTTTATTTATTGGCATTTGTCTATCTCTGTGCCCTATATGTTACAAGGGCAAGACGCAGTGATCAAATACACGACATCGGTAATACTTGGGTATATTCTTGTATTTCCGAAAGCAGCCTATGCCAACCTTCTTCTCTTGTAGACTTCTTTATTTTGATTTGCTTTTTTAAATTTTATTTATTTTTTTGAATATATAACAGGATGCACAATTTTATTTATGATTATATATTAAATTATCCGATTACAAAACTAATAATGGAGAGGTACATTAATCTACAAGAAACGCTACGTAGTGCAACATGTGTAGAAGACATATTATTGGACTGACACGTATGTACATCCAATACGAGTTAGTGAGATTCAAAAACGTTTTAAATTATCTATCACTGATTTCACCTATAATCTTTTACGTCTAAAATAGAGATCACAGACATTGTGCTCGAAAAGATGCTTAAAAATATGTAGTAGTTCCTATGTCGAACTTCTAAGACACTAAGTAACACCAGTTTGTCTTTATATAAATCCGTTTCAAATAAACGTGGCATGTATATTTATTCTCTCTCATGTATTATCTAAGATGCTGACTAGTAAGTTAATTAACTGCTTTTGTAGGCTGTCTAAACAGTAGATGACAAATTATGTACATTTATTGTTCTACAAAATTCAATCCGCAACTAAATTGATAACAATAGCTAATTTATTGTTTCGTTTCAGCCATTCCCAAACCTTCTAGTTCCTACAAATCAAAAGGAGCTCCGCGCAAGGGTAAGTTTAAAGTTGGTTTTTGAAATGTGATGTTAGAAAGTGTGCAAAACAAGTCCAAGTCATGATTAATAACACCGCATCTTTAACGCTTACTAAACTAATAAATTATGTTTTCTTCATCTGCACGATGTTCTCGACAATCAGCTATTCGAGTTATTAATTATTGTGGGGCATAAATCAGAACTTTGATTGAACACGTGCTTGCACGGAATCTGTTTATAAATGTGTAAGAAAGTGTAGCACTAGAAACGGGTAGGAGATAAAATACTTGACGTGCTGGTAAGTTCTTTACTCATCTTTTCGACCGGAGATTTTCAAAGTTCGCGCGTCGTGATTAATTTTCTTAGGATCAGCATGGCGCAGACTGTCACGATTAACAGCACGATTCTACACTTCTGAGTTGCTAGAATGAATTTTAGTTAGAAATGTCATGTAAACATGCAACCGTATAATTTATTTCACTTACAAATCATTGCCATTTACGCATGTATGTTATACATAAATGATACATATTTTCTTATTGTTTCCTTTAAATTTAGGAAAATACCGGAAGAAGACAAATGACGTACCAAATAATACTGAAGACATATCAGAAAGTGAAGGTAAGTTTTACACGATTATTTTTGATTGGCAAACAAAACTTCGTAGTTATATATCAATTCGCAAGAAACAAAACAGAAGTTATTTGAAATAATTCAAATAAATTAGTCTACTAAATCTGCGTATTTGTAACAGGAGGGTAGTCAAATTTTCGTGCTCACCCGTCTGTGATATAGATGATATTAATAGCCTTCTAGTTTATACAGGAAAAATGTTGCAACAGCTGCGTTTGCGAGATTTGACGGGATCTTAATTTGTTGAGCGCTAGTTTAATCCAGGCGCGCAGATTTTTCATAAATTAAAATTAGTGTAGCTTTGTAACTGAAATACAGCTTTGCTAAAACGTTTTAGCTCCGTGAGAATCTTACCAACGCACGTGATTTCTGAGAAACCTAATATATGAAGAGAATTCCGTAACACAAGAAGAGACAGCAAATTTACATTTTTGGCACGAACGCACTTCCGGTGCCGCTTTAACGGTCTGCACTCTCTATTAGAGCGAAAACTAATTCGGGTAATAGCTTGAATTGAAAAATGCTTTTATTCCCTCGGTAAAATGATGTTCGTAAAAAACGCTAACCGAGGAGAATTTTAATGTTACTGTCTGTTGAGAACATTAATTTTATATGTGCATTGTTATCTCATGTACAAGCTTTTCTGAGTTTAAAACAAGATGCCTTGTTTTATTCTGCTTGAATCACATAAAGCTGAGAACTGTTTTTGATCTAACGATCGTCAGAGAAAGCAGCAAGGCTGGCAATGTAAAATAGATTTGGACTCTGATATACTACAGTTTCGATTCAAGAGGATTTGAAGTCATAAGAACAGAGCACACTTTCAAGCTAAACGATTTCCTTCTCTTCACACTTAATTTCTGGAGAGACATCAATCTAAGAACAGTAAAAGACCCTTATTTGTTCCCTTTTAGCTGGCTGCTCCAAAGTCAACAGAAATTCATTATACACGTTTAGGTGTACAGAACGTCACCGTAACGGCGGAATATGTTTCCTACATTCAAAATCCTCTTCATATTTAGTAAAACATCCATTAATCTATTCCCCATATGCATAAATTGTGGTCCGCGCAGTAGGATAACGCATCTAATGGTTTATCAGTTTTGTAAAATGTTATCGGTTTCATATGAATTCTGTTACACCTAGGCCTTGAAAAGAAACAGAAAATATAATAAACATCAGTCCTCTGGTGCTGTGTTATAGACCCTTCATTTCACCGGTAGTAAGTTACAATCATTAAAAGCATTTTTGATAAATTCATTAAAAATTACCTTAAAACATGTTGTAGACTAGATCCGCAGGAAAATCAGCTTCTTGTAAATTCAGCCTTGGTAATTTATCTACGTTTTAAACCTGATACTTATATTTTATTTACGGATATTGTTACGAACCGAATATCCATTTTTGAGATTGTTCCTAAATTGTCAATTTCGAAAATCCGGCACCTCCACCATATGTTTCGTTTATGGGTGTAACTGATAAGAAGCCATTTGTCCTTATCGCTGGGATCACCAGAGAAACAACTACCCTTATATTAAATGATTTAATGTATTCATTTGCTACATACTACAAAACTATTACAACTTATTCTAAAATACTATATTAAAACTACTTACAAAAATATAAACAGGTATATGGCCATTACTGGGTTTTATTCTTGGGAACACCGCCAACCGCCAGCTATGCACTATCTACGCTTCGCTATCAACTATTTTCTATGCACTGTTCGCTAATTCAATCTTAAGTGTCCTTTTATAAATTCTCCTTTGCACCCGTAAGCGATGAGCTGGTTATTACTTAATTTCCGTTATCAAGCGTATTACTTATTACACATTGCCTAATTTAATATCCTAATGTACTTCGATTTTGCTGAGTTAAATGACATCACTGCTTACAACATAAATGTGTATGCAATTGAAATCACATTGCAACAATTATGAAGCAATAATAATTTAATTTAGAATTTTGGATATTGGGTTCGTAACAATATATTTTCAGTTTTTTCTTCTTGTGTTGTCACCTAATGGAGGTTGACGTTAAGTCTGCTAACTTGTTTAGAATCGACGCAGACTGTAAATAGTGTTTGTAATGTATTCATCAATTTCTAGATATTGTTCAACCATGATATTTTTTCTCTCCCAATCTTCTTTGCGCGCCAGACTTTCCAGACATTGCGAAATATAATTTATACCTGATCCCGTATGATGTGTTCTGTACAGGAAGCTTTTCTTCTTTCAATTACATCCACTATTATCTTAACATTTTGGTATTCTTCTAGTCTACGAGATCATCAAACGACGTTTGGACATTTAGACGTGTTTACTACCTTACGCTCACTATCTTGTGCAGCGTATGCGATAGTTCAACTGGTAAATATATCATAATCTTTCTTAAAGCTTCTGCCCTTAAGCGTATAAGTTTTGCACCATTTTATAACACTGATAGAACCTAACATTTCACCTTCTTCTTCTTTAGTTTGCCCTCCTATCAGAAATTTTCTTCACAGATACACGAACTTTATCTACCACTAATCTAAAGAGTTCGAAAGATGTGCGGATGATCCAGTTCCTCAGATTGCGGAGCCAGGAAACTTTCTTCTGCTAACTGATTTATTTTCTTTAATCTTGCCTTGAATTACTCAATTACTAGTTGAAGTATGCTGTATTTGTCACCCCTTAGATTTAGAACATGGCCAAGATATTCCAGTTTTCACTTCTTAACCATTCTGATGATTTCTTTATCCTTCTTCATTCGATGTAGAACTACTTGATTAGTGATTTTATCTATTGATGATATTCTCAACATCCTCCTATATAAACCAAATTTCAAACGCGTAGATGTTCTTAAGATTTTCAACTTCCGTTGGCCAAATTCCACTCCATATAAGGTGGAGAATACGTAGCATCTCAGCATTCTAATTATAGGGTTCAGGTTTATGTTACGATTGCAGAGCAATTTATTCATATTTATGAAAGCACTACGAGCAATTTCAATGCGGCTCTTGATTTCCTTCGTCTGTTCTGCTCTTTCTTGTAATCTTGCACCAAGATATTTACAGAAAAACATAGGTTCTATGGGAGTTTTATTGATATTTAAATATGCGTTGTTGTCATTTATATTTTGATGTTTGGTAATAATTATGAATTTGATGATGAATGATCAGATATTGCAGATGACTTAGAGAATCTGTTATGATCACCCTATCACATATCGCAGATTAGTAATGATTTCCCCGTTATGATAATTCCAGGCGATTCTTCCGCAAGCTCTTCCTCTAAAACACCTTCGCTATGCACATTACGTAAAACTTAATATTGAAGTTTTGGCTACATACTTAATACGCTTAATTTTTCCAACAGCACTACACGTAATCTCTAACTTAATTCTCACAAAACTGGATTTATGGTACCTCTTTGAATTCTGTCATCATCCATCACATCTTTTTTTTGTTTCACATGTATATGCTTCAGTCGCTCTATTTACTATAACCCCTGGTATAAAATCCTTTAACGTTTTCTGAATTCATCATTACGCAGGAACACTAATATTTTATAGAAGACAGCACGCATTCTTGTCTTATTCCTATTATAACTTGTACATATTGAGTGTCTTCCTAAATTATTTGTATTGCTGCTGTTTGTTTTGCATATAAATTACTAAAAGCAACATGTACCTGTGATCTAAACCTATTTCACTTAAACTGTGCAATAAACTTTCAAATTTTATATAATCGAAGGATTTGGCGGAATCTATAAAGCAATCAATTAATTTTGCGCTTGTGCTTTAAGATGGTATAGCTAATACATACAAACACTTTTCGCTTTTTCGTCCCATTCCCAAACCGCAATTGTAACATGGTTATTGATTCTTCGCTTGTGAATTAGTTCATGAATTATTATTAAGTATATTAATAATAATATACTGATAATTGTACGGCACTCATAATAGTTATCCAATGGTATATAATTTCCACTCAATCTGGCTTTTGGTGTACTTCCGGTTTATACAGATTTTGCTGCTTTTCCATTCTTTGACCGAGGTGTGTAAAATTGAAATTCATCTTTGCTTTATAAAAAATTTATTCAACAATTTAATTACAAATAGGTAATTGCCGTCACCGGTAACGTACATATCACATCGTTTTACTAACCCACGTATACCCTGCACATAGAATACTTGTGGCTGCTGATTGAAGAAGTCTTTCAAAGCTATCTATACTTCTGCGTCAGACTCAAAATGCCGACCTTTTACCGCCTTTTTCAGCGGTCAAAATATGGAAATCCCAAGGCGATAGATCCGGGCTATAGGGTGGATGCTCTAAAACCCTACATTTTTTTCGTTGAAGATTTCTTTTTACCATATTAACAGCATGAGTCCTAGCGTTGTCGTGCAGCACAATGACCCCACGCGTAAGTTTTCCTGGACGTTTCAGTCATATTGTTTGATGAAGCTTCTTGAAAGTTTCATTCTACAGATTTGCATTGACATTTACTCCAGGTTCCTTAAAATCTGTCAACAAGGGTCTTTCATGGTCGAAACAAATGTTAACATCACCTTGCCTGCAGAAGGTTGTGCTTTAAACTTCTTCGGTGGTGGTGAACTTGAATGTTTCCACTGCATCAACGATAACTTACCGGATGGCTCGTAGTATAGCACCAAGTTTCGTTACCAGCAACTATTGACAAGAAAGTCATCACCATTTTGCCTATAGTCTCTGAAGTGTTGCAGAGACAAGCCAATTCGCAAGCATTTTTGTTCATTAGACAAGAGACGAGGAATCCATTGCGTACAAACTTTGCTGGAATCCAGATTACGAACAATACTATGTACAGATCCTACACTCGCACCAACAATTTCTGAAATTTCTCTGATTGATATTCGACTATTTTCTCTAATGAGGCCTTCCACACATGCCGTATTGTTTTCTGTTAATGCAGTACACCGTGCACCTGGTCGTGGCTCATCCATAGTCCCCTCTTTTCCATTCTTAAATTTTTGGCACCATTCCTTAACAGTTGGGTACAATACATGCATTTCCATACACTTCTTACATTCGCGTATGAATCTGCAATGGCTGCATACCCTCAGCTCATAAAAGTTGTAGGACCGCAAGCTGATCAAACTTGGACAGATTTTCAACAACCAACGTTATTTCAAAATCAAATTTTTAAAAGCCATAATCAAATTCATACGCCAAAAACTTATTAATGTGTTGCTAACAAACACTACTAACATTAACAAACATCAATTGAATTATTGAATTTGTTTTCAAGGGTAATTTGTTGAAAGATGAGTTTCATTTGAACAAGCCTCGCATCTGTAATGGCTATAACTGCTTCATATTTTAGTATTTTCAGTATTTCACTGTGTCTCTCTATATTATATATTCTTTAGACTTTCCCCTTGGAACAAATTTTTGCATGTTTGACCTCCATGACTATCTTTATCTTTTTAACTATTACAATATTCTTATTTCTTGTCGTACATCTTGTCTAGATTAATGTATTTATTTTGATATAATTTGTCTAGCTATTTTTCTTCGGCTTCTTTAATTTT
>JABXWE010028985.1:0-24814 GCA_014611495.1 Limonius californicus | reverse complement strand
GATTAATATTGAGTTGACGCTCTAGTTGCTCTTCTGGAAGTACTGTTAAAAATGATAAATTTCGTAAATACTACATTTGACAACAGTGCAAGGCCATGGTATTGTGATGAAAAGTAGAAAATTTGTTTTTCGACATTTGTCAAAATGCTTCATGTAATGTCGGCCTACTAATTAAATTCTCCATAAATGCAAAGACATCGTCAACGTTGCCAAGTATAATATTCTTTAAGTGTCTCGTGTGAGGAAACTAAGCATTATAGGAAGTTCGTGTTAGTGTTTTTGAGGACTGTATTTGTTACAGAAGAGTGCTACCTGAAGCTTTTAACGTATTTAAAGGACACCCTGTATATACAAAGTTTCAATAAGATTCCTAAACTGAAAGTAAGTTTACTCCACTCCGAAAAAATGACAACTTTTTCTTTTTGAGTAGTGCCGGAAAAAATGCAATAAGTATATATTGTTGTGATATCGTATTGAGGTGTGAAGGTGCTTCAACATTTTATTTTTGTTCAATAAATTGTATCCTGATGATAATAAACCAGGTATGATATGTGATTTGGAACTTTCTATAATCTGTTTCTTTTTCGGCTTAAATCTATTTTAAAACATATTTTAGATCATTTATTTATTTTCTTTATAGTAGAAAGGAATGTTTAGTAATTCTTATCCATTACATGCGTTGTTCTGATGGTTGTTGATATCGTGTAATTTATTTATAGATAGGAGGTTGTGTTTTTAAAAATTTTGATGGTGATTGGTAATAGAGAAAAATAAAAATTTATTGATGAGTTACGAAAAATATTAGAAAAACGAAAGGTGAGTCAATTTTATGTTCTTTGGGATAAAAAGTCGAGATTATTATTTGTTGAGTTCGAGAAAAATTTTATAAATTAAGAGGGGTGTTTTTGGAGATAGTTGTTACGGAATGTTGTTACTTCGAATATTGTAGAGGATCTTGTCTAAGCTGGTGAACAAATTTCTAAAGAGCAACAGTTATATTTTTTTTAATTTGTTCTTAAACAAGAATAATAACTGAAAGGTTTACTACAATTTACATCCAGGAGAAGTTGGAGAAGTTATTTGAGCCGAGGTGGAAGTTGATAAAAATCTGGACAGCTGGTAGGAGTGTTTTGGAGAAATTTGGAAAGATTTCCTGAAGAAAGAGGTTTAGTTGTGTATATTATTTCTTTAATTTGTAATTTTAAAATTTGTAAAACCAGGGAGCATCCGTGTAATGGATTGTAAATTCAGACTTCCTTTGTTAAAATTATTGAACAATTATTGCTTTTTTTAAATTAAACAGAGTTGTAGTGAGTTCCTAATGCAGCATTTACCCTGAGAGTCTCATATAGCCGTGGTATAGATTGTGAGTTACCTTCATAAATTTTAATACGTTATTCACAGTAATTTCTTTCTTTGGTTGTTGAACGTATTAAATAAGGTAGGGGGTATACATACTACAGCAATATATTACAAATAATAAATACGAAGCACAGTAAAGAACATCATTTCTACTGTGGCTCATAATTGAGTTAAGTTAACCCCAAATTCTCAAGATAATATATATGCAGAACATTCGAAAATGTGGAGAACTGCTGCTAAACCATGGAGAAGCAGAGCTAGAACAGAATACCAGCAGTCAAACTGAAAAATATCTCAGATTTTTATATAGGGTACTCAGATAACCCCCGCGAGTACTGACATAACTTTTCTTAACGCTGGTAGTGGAAGGTTAAGACTGTAGGAATCACTATTATACACTTCTAGTTAAAAAAAAATTACTTTAGAAGAGATAGGTAAAGCGTTTTCTTGGCGTTATATTATTTATATCTTCTCTCTTAGATTTAACGTTCAAAAATTAATTATTTGTATTTGTCAGTTGCTGATGATTCATTGAGTAATCACAATTTACAAAAAGCGGTTGTAATTAGAAATACCCACTGCTAGAAGTGATGAAGTTTAAAGACTAAAGAAGTAAAAATGTCGAAGATTTAACCACTTTTAATCTACAAAATTATAAACCCAACCTTTAAAAATCAATCACCAGTCACGAAAAATAAAATACAAGTAATTCTAATATGTTATATACTGCTCCCCATAGTGAATTTATGTGTGTTCAAACAAAGAATTAAAAAAGTTTTAAATAACGACACAATCACAAATTATTTTTTAATTAAATTAAATTTAATTTAATTAAATTCTTGTTAATAACTCAAAAACTGAATATTTTCCATCACCACTATTTTTTTCATATATAAAATGTGGATAAATAAATTCATGTTTCGTAGTGTAATTTCTCGGTTGCTCCTACAGCCTTAATGTTGAATAGAAACAGTATAAACACCAAATAACTTCTGAGGCACTCAAACTCAACATGTGCCAAAGTCAGATTGGGAAACTGTGTATGATGGGTTGCATTTTCTACGTTGAGAGCATTAGTTAACGATTTCCCAGTCATTCAATACCTAGGGGCCTCGGTGGAGTAGTGCGGATACGCGTTGCCACTCAAGGTCACAGTGTAATGTGGTCGATTGGCTGTGGTGTTCTAATGCCGACTGGGGTGACCGCATTTCGCTTAGTTAAGTTTAGGGTGCGTGCTGCATGAATGGTTAGTATGTAAGGGACGCCCGTACCCCCCTGAAGTAATGGGAAAGCGGTTCGGAGGGGGGATAGTATGAATGAATGAGAAAAAAAGCCATTCAATACCTAACCACCAAAAAACAACTAAATTCGTTCAGTAAAGGTTCTTCTCTTCTTCTTAACCGTCTTCCCTTTATGAACTGGTTGACCTTAGCCTAGTCCCCCTCTTCGATGAAATTGTATTCATGTATTTTCATTTAAAGCTAGGTCGACCTCTTTTTCTCCTTATTCTAGGAAGCCATTGTTATGTTCTCTTAAAATTTGCCGCTTTATATGAATTAATTTCTTAATATGATTGCCGCTCTATAGGAGTTAAAAACGCTTATTTTAATTGCACTTTTATGTTGGTTACAGTTTCGCTATTTTGTCTTTCTAAGATTGAGTTATGTTGACAGTTCCCTTTTGTAAGCCGAAATTGGCGAATATTGTTTTTCTCGCGCTTGAACTTAGCCGCTTCTCATAATCAACGTGCCGAACCATTCTAGCACTTTTCATAATATTTCGCAAAATGATGCAATCTTTTGGGGGAATGAAGGGTCGCGTTGTGTTTTACAGGCAGTCAGTTGTCGATCTTCTGTGACTACGGATCTTCGCGAAATTCCATCCACGGGGAAGGGCCGTAAATAAATTAAGTGTTGAAAGTTAGCCTAAGATCTCCGCCAGATCGTAAATAAATCGAGTGCTGCAAGTGTCGGCTTGGGTTTTCGACGGGTATACCTGGTGTAATTTTCGTTTCGTTGTTTTACCATGGGGTGAAAACAGCACATCGACAATTGTCGCATCTTATAGAAGTACGCTAGGATTTTAAACCCAAACAAGAGGCAAGTAATTGCGAATTAGCCGATCGCCTTTGGCGGATTATAATGTCAAGCCCGTTCTCTGTACCTGCACATTGCGACGCTGTTGTGAAGGACATCCATTTGATCCAGTCTTCAGGGGCGTACCTGCGGCTTTTTGCCATCATTCTGTTCAACTCCCCAGTATTGTGCCGGCGGCTCCTAGAATCGTTCAAGGTAAAAGTCTAGTTTTTGTGTTATGAGAAAGAAACCTTTTTTTGTGTTCACGTTAATTGTAAACTTCAAATTTTGCTTTCATGTAACTAGAAAAACGACCTTCAGTCGCCGTTTGTAGTTTTTGCTGTTAATTGTAAAGCTAACAAAATTATATCCTATTTCATCCTTGTGAACTTTGGCGTCCCTGGGCACGTAGCTGTATGGAAAGATAAATCTCGTTGCACTAACGGCGGCGAGTGCTTTTTGACCGTTCTAAAAGCAAAGATATAATCCAGAATCATAGAGTTATAACTTGTTGTCATTGTTTTGTACTGTGCCATTTTTAACAGTCTAATTATATATGTATTAAAAATTTACTGCCTCTTATTATTGTGTCTTTTGTATTTGTTTGTGTACGAATTTTGCAAGCTTGTTATATACAGGCGGAGGCACATTAAAGGTGAGTTCCATTCCCGTAAGCTGTTGGCCTCTCGGCCTTCCACGAATACCTACTGTCAGCTTGCTTTGGAAGGTGGCGCCCACTAATTTTGACTTACTCTGTACACAACTAGGAAGATTTCCTCCCGTAAGCGATTTTCGCGAACTCCTCCTATTCCTCTGAGCTAAGGTGTAGGCCTTTTTCCACCTATCCTGTTACGGGTCGACGGAAAAGCCCGTTTGGCCCGTAACACGTTTGGAAAAAGCGTTTTAGCAATCTCCCTTCTGAATTTTCTCTATTTAACCACACCATCTAAGTGTCCGGTTAGCCAGGTTCCTTGTTATGGAAGATTTATTCTTTATTACCTTCCAGATACTTTTAGTTCTCCACCTATCTAGTTTTGGTTTTGTAGATTACGGTTCCAGAAATTCAGTTCAACCAAACTTATTGTGTTGTTTATTGCGTTCGTTACTGGCTACTTTGGATAATACGATGAAATATTTTGTTCTTTGGCTCTTTCGTTATATTTTTATTCCTAAGTATAGTATGTAGGCATCTTGTTTCTGTTTTTCTCATCTGAGAAATTCTGTCAATCACATCTTCATCAATATTCCCATCTACCGCTATTTTGTAGAAGTTTAAGAAGGAAAAGAGTGGTTAAATAGGGAAAAATTAGGATGAGTAGAAAAATAATAATAAATCCTAAATTTTCAAATTCCAAATCATTACAAACATCTATCTGAGTGTAAGCTGGTCCCTCTGAAATACTTTGGTTGTCACTTGCATAAATGCATTTGTTTCGTGATTACATAACAAGCGAGAAGCGCTTGCTTTTAATCAAATTTAAATTAAATCTAGAATCTAGAATTCCGCTTTGTTAGCTATTTAAAGTTCATATTGAAACCGCTACTTGCAACATCTACCGATAAAGTTGTACACAGTTATATCATTCCTTCCCACCCGATAGTATGGTGTAAGCTTGTAATAATATAAACCATGATTTACAAACATTATTCAGTGTTGGTAAACTGCAACCATTCAAATTCAATCCGATAACATCGATATCTATGTTGTGAACCCTGTTATGACGATTTGCTTATATACACTGAAGTTTTGGTATTTATTACGAAAAATTAGAAACGTTTAGCCAAGAAAGAGCATAGGTGTAATACATATTAACAACCCAAGGCCCACATCAAGCATTAGTAATTACACTAACATTAATAATGTTATTATCTTTACGGTATCACGTACTTTGATATTATATCAGAAATATACCTACTATCAAACCCGTCTTATTTTCTTCCGTTTGTTCTCCTTTTCTTACCTAATCCTTCTTTATTATTTGCTGGCAGATTATATTTTAAATTAACCGTTGTGCTTACTGCTAAAAAGAGTTTTTATTTTCTGTAATAAAAGTCCTGTTAATATTATTCTTATGCCGCTAAATGTCTAGTCCAAATTAGCAAACTCGTAATGGGTTTAAGACGAACCCTCACTTGGGACACGCGTTTACTTAGGTGATTTCATGTGTATATGTCTACCTTTTGTAGCAAGAAGGCTCAATGTTGCCTTAATTGACTTCCGAGGTGACTTTAGTCCATAGTTGTTCATCGAGGGACCTTTCCCTCGCTAGTGATAACTAACTCCGTGGCTTACAAAGGAACTTGGTCTCTTTTCAACGGGAATTACAGTTCTGCAGGTTCCCTCGCATTTATAGGAATTCCTTACCACCAGAACACCGAAATACCTACTTCGGAAACCGACAATTTTATACTTTTTAGTTTTACACCATCATCCATTTTGTAAGACGTTGTGGAAAAAATTCGATTTATCATCTCAATAACTTTTTTCTTTAAACCAAATTTCGATATTACTTTATTTTTCCCTATAACTGTTCTATTAGAGTGAAAATAGTCAAGTTAATGAACGACTTTTCCTGACTTTTCCAAAGCTTTTATTTCATCCATACGGTTTAGTCCGAATTACTGCTTCAACGAAACACAATTTTTGTGCTAGCGTGTCTTATCACAAATTTTAGTTAGTAGGTTTAAATTCGACATTGAGAAGAATTCTAGTATTTTCTTCAATTTTCTTCTTTCTTCTGTGTACGTAATTGGTTTGTAATATTTACTATACATTTATTTACGTTTGTATCATGCCTGTGAACATCCAGTGCCGATTCTTTGGAATTGTATTCTTCTACTTATAAGTATACAGCATTCCTCATTAGTTCGTCCAACTGCAACATTGGCATTATTACAAAGTTATGTAAATTTTTCTTTTTTATACGATGCAGAGCCAAAATGCGTGTTTGGCGAACATATTTTTACATATACAAGGTGACTCACTGCAGTGGAGCATTTTCAAGGTATTACTTTTTAAATAGAACACCTTGTATATTTTTACATTTTTGATATAATCGTAAAATTAGCCTTCCAACAATCTCCTGTTTTTTAATTTTGAGTTTATGTAGATAACGTGAAAATGTCAGATGGCCAATTAATTCAGTGCGTGAGAATTACGATTAATAAAAAATACATATTTTGCAGTTATGTAGCCAAATTATGTACTAAGCGACACAACCATCAATTATTAATATTATTACATATTGTGTTTTTTGCAACAGCTCAAATTTAATTTACCCCAGACCATTTTCTCGATTTTTTCAAATGGAATACTCTGTATATTATTATATTTTTGAATTGGGACATTAATTCTCCACAAATTTTATGAATATTGTCATATATCTAAAATCGATATTTTCAGATATTGTTTTACGTTTTCATTCCGTTGAATAAATTGTTAAACCTTTTTATTTCTATCTATTATAATAGCCATGATTTTGTCAAACAGCGATTGGGCATTTGAAATAGAAAGAGCAACTACTAACTTTTTTCCAAAAATTATTGTTCGCTAACGAGTCGAAATTCACTCAAAGTGGTAGTCGAAACAGATATGATACTCATCATTATGCAATAGAGAACCCAAAAATTATAAATCGACATTCAGCTGCAATGGATTGTAAATGTTTGGTGAAGTATTGCGGGCAATTTTTTTGTGGTTGGTCCTCCCCTTTTAATAGGTATACAAGTGGTGTAAAATAATTGTATTTCCTGCAAAAAATATACCTGAAATCCTAAAAAATGTTGCTGCATATTTAAAGGAAAATATATGGTATCAGCACGATGGTGCTCCAGTTCATTTTCCCCTAGTGATTCGACAGTTCTTGGCTCAAGAATTCCAAAACCGGTGTCTAGGTCGCGGCGGTCCTCCTAATTGGCCTTTTAAATCGCCAGATTTATCGAAATTGGGTTTATTTCTATAATAACATATGAAACATATTGTTTACCGTATACGAGGGTAGGCTGAAAACGAATGCACACATGCTTGCAGAGCGCGAACAAAAACAAATAGCAAGATCGGGCAAAAAGTACATTAAAGTACAATTCTTAAGTTTCAAAATCATATATCTATTTTTCAACATAGTCACCGTTAAGGCTAACATTTCTCCCAACGTGTAACAAGTTTTTTCATTCCTTCACTGAAAAATTCTTCCGACTTTCCTCGAATCCAGGACTTGACAGCTGCCTTCAGCTCATCGTCCGAGGAAAAATATAAAAATCGCAAGGCGCAAGATCGGGGGAATAAGGAGGGTGTGGAATCGTTTCAAACTTCAGGTTTCGCAGAGCCTCTCCAGTTGCGCTCGAGGTGTGTGGACGAGCGTAGTCATGTTGCAAGATTATTGGCGCCAGGCTGGCTCTAACACGACAAACTCGACGTCGTAGGTGTTTTAAAGTCTGTATGTACTGAGAAGAATTTACCGTTGCCCCTCGTTCCAGAAAATCGGTCACATAAACTTGGTGAGCATCCCAAAAGAGAGTCAAAAGAAGTTTTTTTACGGATGCTTGTGTTTTGAACTTTTTCCCGGAGAAGACGGATGTCGATATTCAGCGCTCTGTATTTTCTCTTTTGGGTCGTAATGATGGACCTCACGGGAATTCGCCTCCCGTCACAATATTCAAAAGAAAGTCGTCTTCTTCGTCACGGTAGCGCTGCAAAAGTTGCTCGCAGCATTCCAATCGACGCTGTTTGCTGTCGTCTGTGAGACGGCGTGGTACCCATTGTGCACAGATTTTACGGTATCCCCATTGTTCAACAATGAAGCCGACACGTTTCTCGGATATTCCAATATGGTTTGCGATACGCTTTTGAGTGATTCGCCGGTCATTTGAATCAAATCGTCGACGAGTTTGCGATGTTTATCGTCTGTGGCAGGGATCGGACGTCCGCTGCGTGTTTCATCAACAATTATGGCTTTTTCAGGATCGCAACCACAAAAGTTTATTACCCATCGATTTACAGTACACCTATCAACAGCATCGTCACCATAAACAGCCTTTAAACTACGATGAATCTCAGTAGGAGTCACTTTTTCAGCAGTTAACTAGTCGATAACAGCACGCTGTTTAACTCGCGTTGACATAGCACTAGAACACGTCTCCATACTTCCGCTTCTCGAAATACACTGGATGAACGCAACGACCTCAAACCTGCGCATGCGCATTGAGGGGAATGTTACTTCCACATGCCACCAGGCGCGCTTCTGAAGATCATTTCGTTCGCACTCTACAAGCATATGTGCGTTAGTTTTCAGCCTACCCTTGTAGCTGCAACTACTGTAGAAGCCATAACTCAACGCATTATAGATGCTTTTGGTAAAATTTGCAATTCCTACTCACTTTATGCCAGATCATGACTACTAGATTAGATAGAATCAATAGTTGGATAATTCAACGGGCTGTAGTGAGGAGTGGGAAGGAAGATTGTTGGAAAGGTAGTTTTTAGCTGAAGTCAAAAATGAAAAATATACAAGGTGGTATATATAAAATAGTACCTTGAAGATGCTCCGCTGTAGCGAGTAACTGTACATTTAAAATATTTTTATAATTTGCGCATTTTGACACTAAATTACTGACATGATAAATAAAGGAAATACCTTCAAATCGTTTTAATAATGTCAATATTGGTCTTTGTCGCACTAATGAGCAGTGACCGGAAGTATAGAGATATTAGTATCGTGATATTGGTATCGCGATAGTTTCTGAGTATCGATTATCGCATTGCGATACTTTTCAAAATAGTATCGGGTATCCCGATACTATTTTAAATTATCTATTATCGCGGTTTTGAGATAATCAAACTGAGTAGGTTATTACAGTTACTGAACCTGTAAACACGTTTAGGTATACTAGGTAAGAATAAAAATATTGGGTAAAACGTAAAACCCTGAGGCTGTTTGATAAGCTGTATATTCTTTCCACATATAGAGGATTATCAGTAACAATACTCAATACGTTATATTACCGTCGATTTCTTAATATATTCTAATTTTTAACAGTTTTCTTTTAAGCATAGGTTCTTAAACATTTTTGTGGATCGGACATTGAGGGCATAACAGAATTGTTCCTTAAATATAATACGACACTTCCTTCAAGTGTTTAGTACGGCTACTTCGGTCTTAAGCGATAAAAGACATAGACTGACGGATAATAATTTCAAAATGCAGCTACTTTTACGAGTAAATGAGGTTTATCTGTAACTTTAACATTTTTCATAGGTCCTTTCGAATCACTGCAGGGTCGGAAATGTTTCTAATTCTCTGGGTGATCGGTATTGGGTCCCGGTCTCCATTTGCCATTTGAGGACCAAATTAATAGCACTTGTGTTACAATCGCACTAGAGAAGTATCAACACCATGTACACAAAAATACACCACTAACCAGGCTGGTTAAGCGTGGTTACGAACCAACACGGTAACCCGCAGGGTCGGTCCTGTTGTGCACAGCACTAACTAGCTTAGCCTTGCCTCACATCACAGCGATGGGCTACAAGGCCTATGAAAGCTCCGTAATAATAAAAAATAAAATTTAATAATATTATTAACTATTAAGCATTTGTTTAAAAATTAAGGTACCTAAGTAGAGCATATTTTTCTGCTCTTCGTTCCTCAACGGAAAGGTATTGCTAAAAGTATAGCAATACTTTTTTAAGTCTCGAGTATCGGTATCGCGATATTTTCTGAAAAAAGTATGGAGTACCGGTATAGCTATATTTTGTTGATAATGCATTGGTATCGTTATCGCGATACTATTAAATAGTATTGTGTCGACTACTGCTAATGAGTAACTTTGTATAAACGGCATCTGTCCTTTACTTTCTATACTGAATTTATTACGCCAAACCTTAGAATTTAGTTGTAATAGGCTGTCCTCATGTATATATATAATACTTCTTGTACGTATAAAGGCTGATGCAAAGAGTTCTTCTATCTGTTCATATTTCTTATAAATATTTAAAATGGCTAAGATTTATTATTTATAAGTTATTAAGAATTACATGGAATTATTTTGGTTAAATAGTGCTGATTATAGCTATATTAAAGAGACCGTGTACCCTGACGTATACTTTGTTAATTAATCTACGACTGCAGAATATCAGCAATGCTTTGAGGAAATCAAAGGCATTATGAATAAAATCTACTTAAATTTCAATTCTACTATTATTTATTTAGTACTTATTTTTAAGATGAATGGATTCATTTCAGCGAAAATATTCAAATTGTAGGTAAATTCAGAAGAAACTATTCTAATTAGCTATCTAGTTGAAACCCGTATTGTGGAAATTATCTGCACAGAAAGATAGAAAGAGGAATAATTAAAAAGGATGACAGAAAAAATGATTTATTTTAAGAAACCAAGCATTGTCTACTTTAATTGTCATGGAAATCAAGTATCCAGCTCTGAAACTTTAACTATAAAGAGTCGTAAACATTTTAGTGGAACAATTGTCTATTCAAACGAATCTTTGTGATCAAATACATTATTAAATTTTTCAGTAAGCTATTCGTGCTGGGTTGTTACTAGGAATACTTTATATTTAGAAGTAAACACACTTACTAAATTATCGGACTTTATAATCTATCTAGGTAATTGAATGTGTTACCATACTGCCTACGAACACATTTTTCCTCTTTTCAGTTTGCATAGTAAACACATTAAGCGATATATCACGACTAATGTTAAGTACATTTATATGTATGGATTAAATTTACACAGATAGAAAATATAGCTTGTTCTATTTTCAAAGGGAAATATTCTGAGCTACGTTGTTTTCCTGCTCTGCCAATTATAGACCGGTATTAATATCCCACATTTAAACTGTAGGTATCTACCATTCTGATTTCAACAAACATTTATCAGATAGGTATAAATGTCAGCTGGCGTAAATGTAAGTTAACTGCTAAGTAGGAGTAGTTATAATAATTTATCGCTTGCATAGATTTTAGAGCACAATTAGCTTCCCTGACCCATCGCGTAATAGGGAGGAATTATTATCGTGGAATCGTTATCTGCTTGTAAGACTAGTAGACAATGATAACCCATATCGATTTCTTCGGTAAGTTTCAAAGTCTCGCTCTTCGTCCTCGTACAAATTTACGGCGCAGATAATTATATTGATAAGTTATAGGAAAGTGAGGAGTTTTCTATTTTCGGCGTTATTTCTTAAAGGTTATGTGGATTGGAAAAGTCGCCTTTACACTTTATTGGAAAAGAAGCGGCCATGCACAGGATTTACGATATCCTTTACACGTAAATCGCGAAGTTGTTGGGGTGGAACGCAGGAGTTTTTAACAGATAGCTCATTTGTCATTGATATCGGCGCTCGCCTGACACGCAGTTATCACACAGCGCCAGAGTAATTGCAGAAATTTTATTGGGGAATACGACAGATTCGATTTAATTTTGCTTTCATTCGACAAACGCACGGATATTTAAAAACATCCTCTGCTCTCTATATCAAAATTTGGAATTACAAAGCGTGACTTTTTCAACAATTTCACTATTTAAAACAACTTAAAGATACGAAACAGTATGTATTTTCCTTACAACCTGTAGACCACGTTTAAATGTACCTTGGGAAACTGTAATATACAGACAATGAAAGATATTTATTTAACCATTGTGTCCTACATTTCAATAGTTTACAGAAAATACTGGATATAAATCTATCGTACAATACAGCTACTGAAACGCAAATATTGAAATACAATCAAACATGTAGGTGAACAAATCACACAAATGAATTTGAAACATCTCAAGTAGGATTTCCCTTTCAACCAAATTTGCAGAACAAGTTTAATCTGGACGCATCAATTTTAGTTTATTTAAACAAACAGACCCATTTAACCAAAGTTAACCTTGATTGTCCAGAACGTGATCATTTCTTGACCTAAAAAGATGACCTACCAGGGGTAACTTAAACGCGCCCTTTGTGCATTCGTAGTTACCAAAACTACGGTATCCATTATGTTTTTATACTTAAAGTTGATAAATAGTTATGCTAAATAGTTAACTTTATCGCAACCAAAAGGGTTGACTTTTGACTAACTTACAAGTACACGTTATAGCCTCACATCTTTAAAGCGACCTATAGTGATTAGTTTTCGGTTACATGCTCTATAACGTATTTTAAAAGTTAACAAAAAGATACTTGTAAATCCCTTCTAAAAGATAACTATAGTAAGATGATAATACTTGCACGTACTGTTGCAAATAACTATATTGCAATTGCATTTAAAAATACTCGTCATTTTAGCTACTAACCGAATATTTTCTTGTCCGGTAATTGATAATTGGGAATCTAAATGTAATGTAATTGTTTATTTTCCATTTCTCAATTATTTACTTACAGAAATCAGTAACAAAATAGTAACAAAAATATAAATATTGTTCATGAACGCATAATACAATAAATCATACTACGTGTTTGTGTTTATTTAAGTTATCGTTTATACTTGACAATCCTCGCTGTTGCATTTCATACTAGCATACTAATAAAAATGCAAGCTTCTTAGCCATCAGAGTGCTAACTACGGAGATAATCGTTTGTTTCTTGTTTTTCTATTTGTTCATATTAATCCACAACACAAAAAAAAAACAATTTGGAAGTATACAAGAATCATCTAGATTCCATATAGATTAGTCATAGGTACTTACGTAAGCATTATGAAGAGGATAGTAAAGAAGTAAGTAAAATAATGGATTTTCAACCCCATTATGATTATTTAGTATTATGGGTTTAACATTAAAATTTAAGTGATAATTTTTCTATTTTATGTAAAAATTACAATAAACGTATCAAAATGAATATGTAGCTCCCGGGGTTTATGTTTTAAGCCACTAGCATTTGCAAAGCTGGGCTGTCCCAAATTTAGTACGTGAATCCTTTCCAATAATTATTTAGGTCAGCGATTCCTTCGTACCATTAATTTTAATTGATGAATTGATTAAAAAATGAATATTTTATTGTAATTTTTTGGTTAAGCTCTTGGCTGGTTGTAACAACGCTGGAAATGCAACTAGAAGGATCTATTCCATGTTGGTGCAAACCGTCATTATTGGTTTAGGCTGGACCGGTGCCCATCAATTGTTCAAGCAACAGAGATTGAATATAAACCGAATAAGTAATTGGTATGTTATGCTTTCGTTAATATGTCTTCTTTTATAATACCAGCTACATTTACATCAAATGTCCCGTATCGCTTTTTAAATTTGATGTAATATATTCATTTTTGTATTAAATAATTGTGGAATGTGTTTTGATAAACTGATTAACCTCAATGTATTAAAATTTAATTTAAGATATACATTTTCCTAAAACAAGGGCATTTACTAAATATTTTAGTTTCTCCCACGCAAAATGATTATTGTTTAAAATATTTGGGTCGATTAGTCCCAATGTAGTACCAGATAGCATTTGTTGGTTAATATTTTTCTATATTATCTTTACAATTTCGTTAGGGAGCGGATGATGACATTAAAAACGCAGTGTTGATATCATGAAAATCCAACAAGCATATTTCTTACACAACATTAACATGTTAAAAACTAAAAATGAATCATTTACTTGCCATAACCATAAGCGTAAATTAGTTTAATGATAGAAGATGTAAGAATATACTATATATATATATATATATATATATATATATACCATATGGTGTTCGTCTACTGTGTCTCATCAACCTGTTTCTTAGAAACAAAACAAAATCTGGTCATTATTAATTAGTTGTTTCGAGATTTTGTTACATTTTGTGACAGAGTTAATGTTTCAAAATACCTCCAGTAAGACAACGTATAAATGTTCACCACATTTCCGATTTTGATAGAGGTCGAATCATCGGCATGAAAGAAGCTGGACTTTCTTTTCGTGAAATTGGTAGAAGGGTAAATCGGGACCAAACTACAGTGGCACGAATATGGTCTGCTTGGTCAGAAGAAGCCATTCAGCGACATCGTCCAGCTGGTAGACCTTCACGTAGCAGTAATGTTCGTAAAGACCGACTTCTTCGAAGAATGGCTACACGAGACCGCTTTCAAACAACAACGTCTGTTGCTGTAGACTGGATGCGAGTTCTTCACCGCCGCGTGTCAATGGCAACAAGTTACAGAACAGTCTCTTCTTTTGGACTGCGGTCGTACCGTCCATTCCAACGGCTGTCTTTAACTGCACATCACATGGCTGGTAGGTTTTCTTGGTGTCAAGAGCGGCAGCAATGGAATCAGCAATGGAACGGCATTGCCTTGAGTGACGAATCCAGAGTTTGTTAAAAGACGCAATACAGCTTTAACTCCTGGAGTTATGGTTTGGTGTGCGATTTGTTTCTGTTGAAGATCACCTCTTGTGTTTGCTTATCGCTGTATTGATAATGTCCTGGAACCGGTGTTAGTACCATTCATGCAGGATAACGCACGTCCACACACTGCAAACATTACCAGAACGAACCTCTAACAAGCACAATTGCAAATGTTGCCCTGGCCTGCACGGTCACCGGACTTATCGCCGATAGTACATCTTTTGGACATGATGGGCCGGCGGCTGAGATTATTTCCAAGAGCTCCTAACAACTTAGACGAGCTACGACACCAACTTGAGGTTATATAGAACGAGATACCCCGGGGAACATAGACCACTTGATAGAAATCCTGCCACGACGAGTAAGTGGTTGCATTGCTGTTCATGGCGATGTTACACATTATTAATTTTGTTTTCGTTGTTGTTTTTGTTTTCTTATAATTGTTAATCTTTTTTATGAAAACCTGATCATATCATACGCAATAATGAAATATTATTTTAGCAAAGTTTTAAAGCCGTAGCTTTATTTTTAATAGGTGGTGCATTTCATATGAAACGAACGTATAAGAAGCGCTCGGTTTAAAAACAATGAGAAAATGTTTTTTGAAATAAATTAAATTTGCACTGGTGTAAAAAATACCATGTATAATTTATTAAATTTATTTTAGGTGGTTGTGTCGATTTAGTACACTACTTGGCTACATATCTGCGTAATATGTATTTTTATTAATCCTAATATTTGCGCACCGAATTAGTTTGTTAAACCTTGTGCCGTCCAAAATTTTCACATTTTTTAGATAAACTCGGCAAACGCCTCGTCCAAAATAGGAGATCGTTGGATAAATAATTATACGCTGAATTCAAAAATGTAATAATATACATAGTACTCTGTTTCAAAAATAGTACCTTGAAGATACTGCGTTGTAGCGAATCACCCTGTGTATTTAAAATATTTTTATAATGTGCGCATTCTGACACTAAATCACTGACATGATAAATAAAAGAAATACCTTCAAATCCTTATAATAATGTCAATATTGGTCTTTGTCGCACTAAAGAACAACCTTGTATAACCAGGGAGTAGATAAAAAAACAGTAGTAGCAAACCAAAATAATTGGAAACTGCGTTATGATAAAAACAAGGTTGTATTTTATTTTAACCATAGCTTAAATTGAGTTATGTATTCATAAATACGGGTTTCTTGAAGTGGTAGCTGTAAAACTAAAATAAATTTTGGGGCAAGTAGGTGTTCGAGGGATATAGGAACAATGACTTTAAAATCTAACCGGTTATTCACTCGATAGAGATTCTCCTAGCCAAGCTAAAATAGTTCAAAAATAAACTAATGTACCTGCCTCTTTTTTTTATATAGAAACTACGGCTTTCGATTATAAAATAATTACCACCTCAGCTTTAGCTTTAAGTATAAGTACCGTTTGATGTAGTTCATATAATTAAGTTTTTCTACCCACGGAATAAAAGTCTTATATAGAATTTTGTAAAATGCCTCGTAATATTAATAATCCATATTAATAACCATATTTGCGTGTACTAACCCATTTTTGAACTTTACAGGGCAGTGGTTGAACATTAATCATCAATAGAGCTTTTGCTTGTAAACGGATCTTTGAATAGCAAGATATTAAAAAAAAATTATGAACATGTTAACATTAAACTGTAAGATGGAATAATTTGAAAATTACAAATCTCTCTAACCGACAGCAATAAATTCTAAAAGATTCTTTACTACTGTCAATATTTTAAAATTTCCAGCCTTGTAGCGAGTATTGTAATTACCTGTAGTTATTAGAAGTTAAGTATATACGACGTAAAATAATAGAACGCCACTGAGTACGCAAGACCTTCCTAAAAATGAAAGCGATTTCAATTTTCTGGCAGCCGTTGGTTGGGGGTATGCGTGGTCAAGATATTTGAAAATTCTTGAGTACATAAAGCCTTTGTGCAATAACTTGTGAGCTAGTTTTATCTTTCTAGTGACTCTCTGTACATGTTACTGGGTTAAATTTCAGAAACTGACAACGATGTTTGACCTTCTCTGGTTTTATAATTCTATGGAGATGCATATATCGTTCATACAAATATTATTTAGGTAGGTTCTCTTATCCAAGTGCAATATACAGTATCTATATATTTACAGTACTTCGCGAAACTAAAATTTTGATATTTAAAAAATTTTTTGTAAACTACTGTAGAGCATGTGGTTAAATGACTTGAAGTGATAGATAACTGAAAAACGTATATATCGTTTTGTTATGTATTAATACAGTTTATCTGTAACCCATGTAAAATTTACACAGGGTGTCCCTAAATTGCCTTAAAAGCTTCAGCTAAATTTTTCTTTAAGAATTCTTAAGACAAAACTGCAAGGAATAATTTGCTCCGCAGCTTAGTTTTCTTGTACGATGGTGTTAAAGTTCATAATTTCAGCGCAGAATTTATCCAAATGGTTATAAAAAATATTTTTGCTTAATGAGGAAACTTAAATTAATTCAAAACTAATTAACATTGAATTAGCAATTTAGTTCTTCGTTTGGAAGTACTGTTAAAAAACATACCTTTGCTAAAAGTACAATTTGACAACAATGCGAGTACATGGTTACTGTGATAAAAATTTCTAAAATCTGTTGTTTGCGTATTGACACGTGTGTCAAGTAAATCAATTTTGAATTGACGTTACGAATTCTGTATTAAATTTTCCTTTGATTTGTGTCATTGAGTTCACTTGTGTCTTGACCGTTATTATGGCTTATGCTACAAAGGAGTACATGGATATGATTTGGATTCTTGCGGAATGTGAGGGAAACTGCAATGAGGCTGCTAGGGTTTATGCTCAGCGTTTTCCTAATAGAAGACATCCAAGCCACGTAGTAATTCGAGCTGCAAATCACAGATTTCGAGAAATTGGAAATATCCCTCCTGTTCAAAATTGGGATAGAGGTCGACCAAGAACTGTTAGAGACAATAACTTAGAAGAGGATGTTCGTGATCTAGTAACTGAAGAACCACGTATTAGTGTGCGTGCTGTTTCTTGAGCTGTACATACATAAAAAACCATGGTTCACAAGATCATAAAGGATGATGGCCTTTATCACTACCATAAAGTCAGGATGCAACATTTATTAGAGGAAGATTTTGAAAAACGTATTACCTTCTGCAACTGATTGTTACAACAACATAGAAGAAACCCAAGATTTGTAAATAATATTTTATGGACAGATGAAGCCACTTTTACACGAAATGGCCTTTTTAACTTCCACATTCAACATATTTGGGCCCATGATTCCCCACGCCGTGCATGAAGGGAATTATCAATTGTGAAAAAACTAAGCGCGATAGGAAGTTCCTGTGGCAATTTTGCGGTCTATATCGGCGGCAGAAAAAGTTTACCTGAAGCTTTTAAGGCAATTTAGGGACATCCTGTATATTATATAGTAATTCAACGTCAGTGCACAGCACTCCAGTGCGGAATATTAGGAGTTCAAATGACTCGATGCCTGGCGGGCGTCTTACCCAATCGCTTTAAATAATTGGGTACCTGCGTTAGAAAGAACAAGGGGTAATAATGTGGTAGTCTACGCGTGATACTAACCACATTGTTACTTGTCGTAAATTTGGCACGCTATATCGGAGTGTAAGGGCAAAGATACGGAAACTCAGATCTTCCGCCTTGTAAGCTAAACTCCTCCATAGACTGGAGAACCTCACCTATATAAATATTGTTAACTCAGTTTTAAGAATAAAGCACCATCAAAATTTACAAAATAAAAATACTCTTATTGCAAGGATAATATACATTTTGATACATTTGTTGCTGTGTAAGGAACTACGGGGGACTACAAATTCTTTTATTTCTTGTGAATATAAACTGTTGTTAATTCTAATATGCTTCGGTTTAGTAGCCTCTTACATACTTATTTATGCAGCAAATATGTAGCTTAAGCATATCCAGAAAAAAGACAGAATTTGGTATCACTTCCGTTTATACCGAGGGTGATACCAACATATGTTAAACATCAAGTGGTAGTTCATAGGAAGAAAGTAAGTACATTAAACTACTTCGTCTATGAAGACTACCCTTGACTGCCCGATACCACACTGGACTATCCCGAAACAATTCTGGACTACTACAGGTCTATCACGGATAAAACTATGAAATAGCCCCAGACTATCTTGGACCACGAAGTACTACCCCGATACTACCCCAGACTACTCCTAACTACCACGAAACTAATCCATGCTACCCCTAACTACCGAGGACTACCGCAAAAGTATTCCTGATTAGCTCGAGACTACCATGCACTACTCCGAAAGTACCTACCTTGGAATATGCCAAAACTGTTCTGGACTACCCTGGAATTACTGCCGACTACCTCGGACTACCCCAAGACTACTCTGGCAAAGTCCGGGCTAAACGTTTCGTTCGTTTGTTGATAATTATAAAATAATTTTCTTCTCTCTGCTTTAAATATTTGTAGGATTGGTGGTAAATTGTTTCAGTTATCAAGAAAGACTCGACTTATTAACACATAAAATATATATTCGAAATGCAGAAATTGACCGCACTGATTTAAACTTGATATTTCCATATGAAATTGTTAGGAGACGAATATTTTATGTAGACTTATTATTCAATATGTCATGAGTCGGAGATACTTTCAGTAAACTACTGGTATTATTATAATTGAATCCACATGTGCAACAGCGAATGTTCTGTTTTCCCTTGTTTATTACAAAATTCAGAATGCCGTAAATTTCCTAGAAAATTGGAAAGAAAAAAATTGGACGGGAATCTCAGCCTTAATAAATTAGTGTAAAATGTGTAGGCTGTTCTTATGAAATATTTCTTTGGAATGATTGCGTGGTATCGTTCAACTTTGGTCTTATAATTACCTATATCAGAATCAGAACATTCTACAAATTTTCAACTTGAAGAGGGCTCTCGGGCTGTGATGTGAACCAGTTTATTTCCTTTAATCTAAATTTTTAATTTTAGATCGAGCCAATGTAGAAACAGTAAATAAAAATGAATTATGCCCAGGTAATTATGTAGATGTATCAAACAGCCATTTTGCGTCAAATTAATTATAAGAAATATAACTTCTTTACTGTGTAAATCTGAAATTACGTACGAATCATTTTTAGTTATACGTTTTACATTTTACATTTAACTCACCTACTTCCTAAATTTTAGTAAAAATTAAGCGGGTTCATAGTATTGTCACGTGCCCCAGTATTATTATACATATTTATTTAAATTTAACTGTGAAGGTATATCTCTAACTAGGGTCGGGAAAAGATATTGATGCATTGATGCATCATAATATCTACTGCTATTTCTATGTTTTCCAGTAAGATTAACGATCGACGTATCTATAAGTATTGGGATGGTAGGAACATAAGTGCGGTTTTGATTTATTACAATTGAAACTTAATTGTTTTCCAGTAAGTGTCATTACATTGTGTTTGTATTACGATTATTGGAACGTGCATTTTGCAGTTTCTTTGAGTAACATTAACTTTAGTTTTATTGCTAACTGTGTATCAATTTAGGCTATTGAAAAGAAAGTGGACAAAAAACGAATATCAACAATTCTTTTTGGACGAGTACAAATCGAGCGGTAAATCAGCTGCAACTGCTTAAAAACTGAACTATACTTCTGGTATGGGTACTGATAAAACCGTCCTTCATCAGTTGATAAAGACCAACTGAAGGCGTTAGTTAAATTAGAACCAAGCACAACAATTCCACACCAAGGCATTTCTGGCAACCAAAATTACAGCAAAGGAAAGTAATGGTGGCTGTTTGGTGGTCTGCATTTGATACTATCCACTAAAATTGTTTGAATCCTGGCGAAACCATTACAGCTACAAGTTACTATTGGGAAATCGGCAAAGTGCACCAAGAACTGCAACATATGATCCCTGCGCTAGTCACACGACCACACGTCGTCGCTCTATTGACCCTCTAAAAGTTGAATGATTTGGCCAATTTCTTAAAAGGTAAGGTCAACGGAACCGCTGCCAAAAATGTATTTCAAAATTTTATCAATTCCAGGACTACGGAATTTTACACCACTTGAATAAATAAACTTGTAATTAACTGCACGATGGGCGCATGTTGTGAAGCTATCGGGAGGTGTTAATTGGCAGGAAATAGTGCAGAATAGATTGAGGTGGAATAATGTTCGGGAGACCAGAATTGGCAAGTGTACTATCAAAGATTGAGAAAAAGAAAGAAGCGAACTACATGTATGTAACTTATCGATTTCAGAAGAGTCCGATAATGTTATCAAAATTTACATAATTAGTATGTTGGACAGGTAAGTTAGGAAAACGTATGTCGAAAGTAATCGATATACTAATATAGTATCGATATAGAGATTTATCAATTTGTCAATATAATCATATTAGCCGATATACAAATATATAGTTATATCTACGGGGTGGCCCTTCATAACATTATACACTTCGTTTCATATGAAATGCACCATCCATTAAAAATAAAGCTACGGGTTTGATACTTTGCTAAAATAATGTTTCATTATTGCGTATGAAATGAACAGGTTTTCATAAAAAAAGATTAACAATTATAAGAAAACAATAACAACAACGAAAACAAAATTAATAATGTGTAACATCGCCATGAACAGCAATGCAAGCATTTACTCGTCGTGGCATGCTTTCTATCAAGTGGACTATCTTCTCCTGGGGTATCTCCTTCCATATAGCCTCAAGTTGGTGTCTCAGCTCGTCTAAGTTGTCAGGAGCTCTTGGCAATAATCTTAGTCGCCAGCACTTCATGTCCCAATGATGTTCGATTCGATCGGCGATAAGTCCAGGGATCGTGCAGGTTAGGGCAACATTTGCAATTGTGCTTGTTGGAGGTACGTTCTGGTAATGTTTGCAGTGTGTGGGCGTGCGTTATCCAGGTGAAAAATACCGTTTCGCAACGTCTGCATGAATGGTACTAACACCGGTTCCAGGACATTATGAATATAGCGATGAGCATTTAAAGTGCCGAGGACGAACACAAGAGGTGACATTCTGCCGACACAAATCGCACCCCATACCATATATATTTCGGATGAGAAGCTACACAGCACTTGGATGAGAAATACAATAATATACAATACAATACAGTAAGATACAATAAAATACAATAAAATGCAATAAAATACAATAAATTACAATCAAATATAAAATACAATAATAAAATATAATTAATATAATATCATATAATATACAAGTCAAGTCAAATATTAAATAACACTTAGCTAAGTAAGTCGTGAGGTTGGCATGAAGAATTTGTGGTTTAAATGTCCACATGTAGCTCATCTAGCCATTTTATGGCAGTCGGAGATGCCTCGTTCACTCCTCAACGATGTGGTTCATGGTCTGTCTAGGGGCCCCGCAGTCGCACTCTGGCGAGTCGATCATGTTCCACTTAAACCTCAGGTCGCGGCACCGACCTTGGCCACATCTAAACCGATTAAGACGACTCCAGGTTTTTCTAGGGAGATCCATCCCTGGTAGTGGGACTGCAGCTGCTGGTGTCAGATTACGGTTTTTCAGTTCTGGATTTGCATGGAATAATTCGTTGCATCTCTGGGCGATGTTTATTGGTTCCTCTAGGTTTTGGTCCATCCAGATCGGTTGTTTTGATCTAAGGTGAGTAAGGGGAGGGTTGGCCAGGTCTTGTTGAATCGGCAGTTCCTTACGTTGATCAGTAGTCTTATCCCATTCTTGCTTAGCTGCTGTTAGCCTTCGTAGGGCTGGGGGGGTTGTGTTTGACAGAAGGGGAAGCCAGCTAGTTGGAGTGGATCTCGCCGTTCCTGAGACAATTCTCATTGTGTCATTCAGCTGTATGTCCAATAATTGTGCATTTCGACTTCGGTACCAAACTGGGGCACAGTACTCTGCTGTTGAGTATACCATGGCCAGTGAGGCAGTGCGTAGAGTTTCGGCATTTGCGCCCCACTAGGTTCCGGCTAGTTTATGGATGAGATTGTTTCTAGTTTTTGTTTTTTGTGCCGTTTTGGTTAGATGTTTACGGTAGATCAGAGATCTGTTTAGAGTGACTCCCAGATAAATTGGGTTGGGATTATGTCTTATTCGTTCTTGGCCAAACATCACCTCTAGTTCTACATTTCCCATTCTGTTGTTCAGCTGGAATGCACAGACCTCAGATTTTATTGGGTTAGGTTGTAATCGCCCTTTCCTATAATAGTCATGCAAGATTGTAAGGTCGGAAGTTAAAATATCAGTAGATAGAGTTGGACAGTTTGACGACCACCCCCCACTCCTGACCTTGATTTCAAGGTCAAGGCCATTGTTTCCCCTCACTCGACCTTCGATTGAAGGTCATCAGATTCCCCTCACTGGATCTTGAGTCCAAGGTCGCCACCTCTCAGAAAACCTTGAGTAACTGATCAAGGCCGGCCAGCACCCCCCTAAACCTTGAATGTGTAAGGTCAATTCAATCAGAACGAATCAAAATCTTATAAGTTTTTATTGTACAAAAAATTACATGATAATTGCAAATACATAAAATACAAGTTTTACATAATAATTCGAAACATGCACTATACAAGTCTTAGCAAATGCGGATTTTCCTGCAGGTATTTACGCCTTGAACCTTGGTTGTTATAAAATCTGGAATTGGAACTAATTCTCCGTCTCCTTTACCGAGAAATTCGGTTGTTTTAAAATCTGCAGTAACCTCGAGGTATAAGCGTTGCAAGCGGTGACATGTCTTTTCCATCAAATGGAAAACATTGCTGAAGGTTTTTTCATACCACTCATTCACATCGGTATCGGCATTTAATTCCGTCTCAGGAATAACAAGTTTTAAATCATTTGGAATAAATGTTGCACTACCAGTAATTTTTAAATGCAAAGACATAGTGTTGTTTTTCATCTCCATGAGATGATTAATAACTATCAGCTCAAGTTTGTCTACGGCGTGCTTGGCTTGAACAGCTATGTCATCGAATATGTACTCAAGAATTAACGTTTCACGCACCATGTTGGTGGTGCTGGTGCAAACTTGCAAATGGTGAAATAAACTGTGTGGAATAGTTATATACTCTACCACCCTTCAGAATAAACAAAATGAAAACATAGTAAAGCATTATTGATACATTTATTAAAGTATGTTATCAGCATTAAACAGGTTTATGTGTGAGTTGATACAATATCTTAAGTAGTAATTCGCGATTGCTAATGTCTGCAACGTTGTTACCAGCAACATCTGCACCGATGTCTTCGAGGCTGCTGCTGTCGGTCCATTGGAGTCTTTTTTTGGCCTGCTCGATTAACTCCTCTACAGCTTTTAATCCCTGTATAAGTAGAGCGAATCCGCAATGTCGGGACCATCTGAGATGTTCAGCAAGCGGTTCATCTGACGGCTCCCAGTCAAAAATGCGAACTCCACAGTAGAAACATTCCACCTCATCCGCATGAATGCCAAGCTGTTTGGTTCTAAAGAAACCTGCACGTGCTTTGCAGCTAAAGAAACCGACACGCGCTAGTTCGTCAGGAGATTGAGTTCCCGGCCAATTCGCGAATGTTAGCAAGCGCTCCGTAAAGCATCTGAACTCTGGAACTTGACCGCACATATTAACAGTTTGAGAAACACAAACCAACTAACACTGAAGTCGGGCAGGCTGAACTTATAAGCAGAATGATGGGGGAAAAATTCAAGGTTGAATGGTGGGAGAAATATTGAAGGTTAAATGGTGGGAGGTGTGATTAAGGAATGAGGAATTACTCATCATCGTCCCAACGGAATGTGAGATTTTGGAGTGAGCTTTCATAGTGTCGGCTCATGAAACGTCTAATGGGATCCATAATCAACCGGTGGAAGTGCTCTTCTAAGGATGAGGTTTCATGGGATGCGACTGGATAATTTCGGGTTGTCAGGATCTGCGTCTCAGCGATGCGCTCACCACCCATGAAGCGGGTAGTGGCGATGGTTGCGATCGCATGAAGAAGTTTGGTGTTAGCAGGTCGACTCTTCGCGTA